>VSMD01037416.1:0-10235 GCA_008750895.1 Mirza zaza
AGGTTGGCTGGCAAACTCCCGGCTTCCTGTTCGAGAAGGTGAGACTGCCTAGACTAACATACATGACATTTAGAAAGAATCTTCTGCAAGGGCACCCAGACTTCGAACAGACTTTACAGCATTTCCCTTCATAGCTGGCTTCCCTTCAGCAAGTATTAATATATGATTTATTTATATTTATTTCCTATCAGACAGAATGTACCAGTATCTAAGTTAACTTCAGCCAAAAGGTCAGTCATATTATGCACCATATTGCAAATAATTCTTCCTTCTGTATGGGCGTGTTCACCACAGGCTTCCTGAAACGACTAAGTCCCTTTGTGTACACGAACATGAGTCCACTCGCAAAGTACAAATCTTCACATTACTTTCCTGAAACGTCTCTAGGAGGTAAAAGGAGAACATCCTCACATTCGTTTTGGAAGAGGCAGAAGGTGAACAGAGCTGTGCAAAGCCAGCCTGAGATCTGAGGATCCCGCTCTGTGTTCCCCCAAGTCCTGCCGCCCAGTGTCCCGTTCAGGCTCCCTTCCCTGTCCCTTCTCTGTCCACCCTCTGAGCAGAGCACCTGGCTTTGCCGGCCACCGTGCTGTCAAACTGAACCCGAGAGCCCTGCTGGGAACCCTACCCCCCCGCACTGCAGCTTACTCACAAATACGATTTGCATTTTAATATATTCCTTTCTCAGTCTGCTTAGAAAACACTTTGGCTGTTTAAAGAGATGACAAATGACGGGGAAAGCAGGTCCTAAAGGAATATATGATACTTTCATATCGACTAAGAGAATATCTTTATTTTCATTTGTAGCTAGAAGGAAAAATAAGCAAAACACCAGTACACGCACTTGACAAAATATTATGTCAAACTGAACATCTTTAGCCAGTATTGGGGCACATTTCCCCAAAAACGAACCACAGGAGCTTCTATTTAACGTCATTTCCTTTTCCACTGGATCCCAACCAGAAGGTCTGGAGTAAGTGCCCTGTCATTTAATGGTACCTGACTCGGGATGAGCTAATAAGCTCTCCAAGTCTCAGTTTCCTCATCTTCCTCAGTTTCCTCCAAGTCTCAGTTACCCCATTAAACTGGGGTAATAATGGGTCTTACTATATAGGATTGGCTCTGAAACTTAAATGAGAAAATATAGAAATATATGCATATACATGTATGCACATATATATGCATATACACATATATGCATACATATACAATATTTATATAGGCATAATGCTTGGTACATAGAGCAAAATTAAAATTTGTTATTATTACTAAATTTATTTGGAGTATAATTTTTTTTTTTTGAGACAGAGTCTCACTCTTTGCCCGAGGTAGAGTGCCGTGGCGTCAGCCTAGCTCACAGCAACCTCACACTCCTGGGCTCAAGCGATCCTCCTGCCTCAGCCTCCAGAGTAGCTGGGATTACAGGCATGCACCACCACACCCGGCAAATTTTTTCTATATATTTTTAGTTGGCCAATTAATTTCTTTCTATTTATAGTAGAGATGGGGTCTCTCTCTTGCTCAGGCTGGTTTTTGAACTCCTGACCTTGAGCGATCCTCCCACCTCGGCCTCCCAGAGTACTAAGATTACAAGTGTGAACCATCACGCCTGGCCTGGAGTATAATTTTTAATGGATGCCTTTTTGCATTTTTGCTACCTAAAAAAATGCTACCATAAACATACTGGTGTATATTTTTATGTATTGCCTCTGTATATAATATTATTTACTTAGGATAAATTTCTAGAAGTGGAATTTCTGGTTTAGAGAATATCAACATTTTCAATGCTCTTCCAATATAAGATCAATTTCCTCTTTAGAACACTTATATCTAATCACAGTCCTACCAAATATTGAGAGATGGTGCCCACTTTATTGTATCACTACTAGAATTGGAAATATCTATTTTAAAAATGCTAATTTTACAAGCAAAACATCTCCTTTTAGTCTTAATTTGAATTTCCTTAAACATTTTTGATCGACCTGACAGTCATTCATAGTCATCCACATCTTCCCTCTCTTCCTCTGTTCATGTCCTGGGCTCTTTGTGCATTTGGCCTTTGTAATTTTCTTCTTATCGATTCATACGAGGACTCCGGTAGCTCAAAGATACTAACTCTTTTTCTTATTTGCTGTAAACATTTTCCCCAGGCTCCTTTTTTTCTTTCCCTTTTTTGATTTTCTGTGTGTTACTTTATAAAGCCCATGGTATTGTCTTTATGCAATGTTTACGTGTCTTCTGTTTATAATTCCTTCCGCTGCTTTTGAGCTGAGTCCCTGCTGGGCCTGTACCGCTTCTGATCACTCTTACACGGTGCGAGCTGCTAATACCGGCCTTATTAGGGCTTTGATTTGGGGGCTTTTCCTGAGCGCCAGTTCCCGTCCTGTGCCAAGGGACGGGGAGGAGTGGTAGTGACTTTGATTCCAGTTTCTGAGTCGGGTGAGAAGGACCAGCCCCAGTCCCAAGCCGGTTACTGAAAACTCAGCTCCGATCTGCCGTGAGTACTTTGTTACGCCAAACCTGGTGTGCTGATTTCGGGGTGGGGGGTGGTGTTTGTGAAGGAGGGCAGCACATGAGGGCCCTACAGTATTCTCCTGCGGCACTGCTGAAAACAAGTCGGGTTTTTGATTTTCCAAACAGAGCAGCCATGGGATGAGAATCGAACAGCCCAGATGGTCCTCCCTGTCCCCCTGGCTATATTTTGTATGCTTGCCTATCTGTCTGATAGTTAGTTGGCTTTTTTTTCTTTTAGCAATGAGGTCTCGCTATGCTGTTCAGGCCGGAGTGCAGTGGCTATTCATGGCTGCAATCATAGCCCTCCGCAGCCTCCAACTCCTGGGCCCAGGTGATCCTCCTGCCTCAGCCTCCTGAGTAGCCAGGACATACAGAGTGTGCCACTGTGTCATCTTGATTGTTTATTCTAAACCAAACCCACGTCATATACTAATGGGAGATTTGAACTGGATAAAATGGTTCTCTGGATAGGACCAAAGAAACAGAAAAGTGTAGTCAGACATGGGGGGTGGGGAGCAGCCTCTAAAACAGCCCCAGGCAAGACCTCCAGGATCAACTGACTGCTTTCAATCAACCAAATGCACTAAGTACAGTTGTGATTAAGTCTCACTCTACCCAGACATGAACTGCTTTATACACATTTCTGGCCTCATGACATTAGTCTGTTTTTTGTTTCATCGTGTTTTGTTTTTGTTTGCTGAGCGGCTGCCACTGGGACTTATGGGCATCTCCTCAGCATCCCGGTTTCATCCTCCTGGTCTGCGCATCCTAACCAGGAGCACCAGGCTGCTCCTGCAGTGCCGCGGGTGGGGGGGAGTGTTGGCAGGCAATTATTCTTCAATGTAAATTGAGACTATCGAACTGCACTAGAAGCTGGACGGCCCAGGTGAGCAGCAGCTCTGTCCCTGGCTCACCTGCACTTACCTGGAAGGCACTTTGCCCTCACTTTTGCACACAGGTGTCCCAGTGGACTAGACACACGGGGCTGCAGTCACGGCCCCGCCCCGGCTCGCGTCCTGACCTTTAAAGCGAGACAACAAATGTCACAGATGACTTCTAAAATCCTTTCCAGCTCCAACAGCCTACGAGCCTATGCAGATACTTATAACTAAGGAACCCCATCCTTCCCTGGAGTTTGGCTGTGGGAAGAAATTCTCTTAGTGATGAGCTCTTTGAAGACGCACAGACAAGCCAGCATGGAGTGGTAACCTTTACAGAGGTCTCTCTTTCCTACTTTGTTCTTGTAAAACAGAGTCAACAGGAGGCACAATGAATATTCATTTAGCCGTGTGAATAAATCAATAAACACAAAGTCTGAAACCTCCTTTCTGCTACCACTTATCCAGCTCTGGGCACGCCTGCCCGGGTCCCCAGGGGACACGAGCTCCGTCCCAGCATCCTGGGCTAGCGGTCTGCTCAGCAGAGCCACGCTGCAGCCACAGCCGGACACTCTGTCCCTCCTGTCCCACGCACTCCCTCCCTGGGCACTTGACCACTCGACTCGGGAGGGCGACTGTCTCCAGCAGGGTTCTATCAATACGCAGGAGCGGTGGGTTCAGGGAGCTCTTTGCCCGGGAGCATGCAGAAAGAAAGAAAGAAAGAAAGAAATCAAGCTCAAACGAAGGGAACGAAATGCAACCTAAAATCCGGAGCGTCACCCCTTACTGCAAATGCATCTCGACTGACAGAAGCCCAAAGCTGCTGCCTGTGAAACCCCCTGAGCTTCTCCTCCACGTTTCACCCTCCTGCCCCCCACCCGTAGCCGGCCTCTCACCCGCCCCCGGCATGGGGCTGCTGCCCTGTTCCCTTCCTTTGCTGTCCCGGACAGCGCTGTCAGCCCTCTGCGCTTTCAAAATTCCCTTCCCTCATCGTCTCATTCAGGGCCATAACTTCAGCGACGGCATGAACAGAATCTCTGGCCCAAACGCACGTCCTGAAGGTTGAATCGACTCCCCATCATCCCTTCTACGTGGCACCTCACCTCTGCCCAAAACACGGCTTGCAGTCACGTCCTCCTTCAAGGGACCTCTAGGTCACTGTAGGTAGGGAGACTGCCGGCAGCCAGAGCCGTGACTGTGTCCTGGCGTCACGTCGTCAACCCTCCCCCCACCCAGGTGCTTGCCGTCCCCAGGGGCACTCAGACGGCCTCTGCCCCACGGAGAGCACGTGGTCTTTGACCTCCCCAGCGTGTGCCTACCACGCTCTCAGCCGCTCCGAAATCACGCCACTCCTGGCCTCTGTCACTCTCACCATTCGCCAAGCAATTTTCAGCAGTGTGCAAGCTCCCCTCGGTGCCTTCTTCTAGCAAGACTGTAAGCTCCGCCACACCCCTGCCCTGCCGCCACGGCAACCCCGCACACCTGCGCTCCTCTGCCTGCCGGCCTGTGGCATCCTCTCTTCCCCACAGGGCTTTCTCCTCTGTATCCCTAGTGATCGTGTCTGTCGTGACTAAGTTAAAATTCAGCCTTCTCTCTGAAGCCCTCCTACGCTCCACCCGGATAGAAATTAAATCCTTTCTTAAGCCATTTATTTTATTTCAGCATGTTATGGGGGTACAAATGTTAAGGTTATGTATACTGCCCATGCCCCCCTCCCCTTGAGTCAGAGCTTCAAGCGTGACCATCCCCCAAATGGTGCACATTTCACTCATTGCACGGCCTGAAGCAGCCAGAGCCAATGGCCAATGCTCCCATCCCTGCGTTCCCACCTGCCACCTTCCTACGGTGACTCTACCCTCCCCCCGGGTCCCAGGTTATCTGCCTGCAAGGACGGACTCCCTTCCCGTGGCAAGATGAACACAGCTCTTTTCCCAGAGCATGCCCTCCCTATAAATGCTCAAAACAATTTCTCAGCATGTGTTGACTGCAGAAAAGTGTCAATGACCTAATTCCTGGCGTGTGAGTCTGGGTGGTTCCAAGCTCTATCGCAGGCCCTGCCTCATGTCCTCTTTCCAGCAGTTCCATGACGTCAACAGGGAAGGTCTGATTACCCTCATTTTGTAGAAACGATCATGGCGTTATTATTACATGACTTACTCAATATAACTACAAAAATTGAGAAAAGTGTTAACAGGCAAAATCCAGATGTCCAGAATCTGGAGCCATTCTACCACGCAGCTGCGTGCAAACATGAAGGCCACGTTCAGACTAAACCGACAACACAAGTCACAACGATCGTGGTCACCTGGGAAGGAACCTCTCCTTTGGAAAGAGATCTTCCCGTCTTCCTTCAAAAAAAATAAAGGTGGCGACTCCTCAGAAATGTCATCGCACTGTTTCCCCGGAGGTCCCAGAGTCTGAGGAGGCATAATCATCATTCCTTAGCTCTCTCACCCAAGACACTATGGAGGTTTTAAATATTCCATCCACTGTTAATTATTAATGCAGCCACTACCCAATTAATAAAGCCCTGTTACAACATCCCAAATAAAGGCAGGGCTGGGTAGAATCAAGCCGTCTAGAGGGTCTGGCTGACATATTTTACCCTGGAGAAATAGTCTTTCCTTCCAAAGAGAGCACCTTTCAAGTTTGTTTTCTGAAGCCATCCAGCGTGCCGCATAGAAAATGACCCGCGTTGTGCCCAAGTCCTGCTGCTTTTAGGGAAAGAACTTAGGAGACAGAAGTGATGCGTGGACAAAGTCTGCAAACCGCAATTCTCCACCCGCCGCACCCAGGAGAATCACGCCCTCAGGCACCAGGATTTGATAACCAGGGGAGCTGAGTGGACGTGAGGATGCGCCCACTTGGCACACTTAATTTTCTGCTTGTTGTGTGTGTGTGTTTCACTTTGCAAAATGAAAACAGCATAACCAAGAGGGAGGGAGAAAGAAAGAATGAAGGTTGTTCATTCACTGAGATGGAGAAAAAAAAATTATGATCATAAACTAGAAAGGAAAAAGAAATATGATGATGACAGATACTTTTTTCTTCCTACGATCACTTCAGGGCCTAAACACAAGGGTATTCAGATTGATCGCGAAGCCTTTCAAAGGGCAAATGAGAAAAGGAGACACTACCATTGCACACAACTTATAAATGAATCTGAAAGGTAAATTCAGCAGCGTGACGGCGCAGCATGCTAATTTTCAGGGTTTAATTCACCTTGGATTGAATCCAGGTTCTGTTACCAATTAGTGGAGAAATTGTAGGCAAACTTCAAATTATCCTGCCCTCAGTTTTCTCATTTTTTAAGATGGGGTTAAAAATGAGTACCTTGTGGAGTTATTGGCAAGATTAATAAGTTACATAGGTACAATGTCTGGTGACTGCCTGGTACGTCACCCATGCTCGATACACTGTCTCACTCAATACACTGACATCATCAACCTCAAGGTCATGCCCTGACTCGCTACACACATCCGGAGTTGGTGTTCTCACGCTTCCTAACGGTGTTAACCACGCCCGGAGTTACAGGATATTTCATAGCATTTCAGTGGCTGGACATAAATCTTGAAATGTATACCCAGGGAAAAACTAAGCTGAAGTGAATAGACCCCAAAAAACTGTTCTATTTAAAAGACTAGCTGTAAAGCCCAGAGGCACCGAGACCTAGAAATGTTTGCAGACCTAGAAAGAACAAGAGAGCTGTTTATCAGAGCAGACGGCGCCAGGCAAACGGATGCCTCGCGCACCTGCGGATCAGCCTCTTCACCTGCTTCTCGGGAGTGTTGGAAAGTAAACACATGTATTAGAACTCATCCCAAACCCCAGCAACATCGACATTTCCGTCAGAGTCTGAGTAGCTTCCCCGTCAGAAGAGAATTAATCTTGGCATCAACGGCATGCAGTGGTGGCGTATGATTTATTATGGGTCATTCGCTCATAATTTCTTCTACTGAAATCACAAAACATGGATGATATTTTATTCAACAGTGCAGGTGCTACCTCACAACACAGGCATCACTCTTCCGGGGAATATGTTACTTCCCGTCAATTTGGTGATTCTAGAATTCTCCCTTTCTCCTTTTCTAATGAGGTTTATGGATGAGGAATTAAAGCCGAAGTGTGATTCTCTCACTGCTTTCTTGGGCTGACTGTCTCTTCCATTGCCATTTTCATAAGACACAGACTGAAATTTAACATCATGCAATTTTTCCACAATTCTGACAGGCCACTCTACACTAGTGGTTCATTCAGTGTTCATTGCTAAATAGTTGTGAAAAAAAAATCATCAGAAGTGGCTTCGTTTTGATCTAAAATAATTAGATGACTCTAAAAGCAGGTCCCGTTTTACTTCTGTTTCATGCACATTTAGTCATTTATTATAATGTCCTGTCTCTGTAAAGAGAGAATATCTCTTGTGTGTGCTCTATTAACACACAGTAACTATTGATAAAGAAAAAAAAATTCAAGGCAATCAAGGTCATGTTCCAAGCTCCTTTAATCTTCACTAAAATCCTTCAAGGATTGCATTTTTATCCATGTTTCAATATGAGCATGAGATGGCATTCCTTTGGCTCAAGAAGGTGCTAGCAGGACAAAGATTCTCCCTGAAGTTACAGGAAAAGAGGATCATTCTATTTTGTTCCCTCCTCCCTCGCTTCCCTCCTTCTCCACTCTGTAGCGTCAGGGTAAGAATCTCGTCCATGCACGTAGCACAGCAATCACCAGGCAGGTTCAGGGTTAGACAGAGTGTGAATCTGTGTTCCGCTGTTACTGCCTTGATGCCTTGGGCCTGTCACACAGCATCTCTGAGCCTCGGTTCCCCATCCCCAGAGTAGGAATGGTAATAGTATCTGCCGAGGATGTGTCCTGAGTATTAACTGTATAGTGAATACGACTTGTTTGGCAGAGTGCCATGCATATCACAAGAACACACAGTTATTATTTTTACTTGTGCTATTATTTCAGGGACTGGAAAGATAAATCAGGTCAGTTAAAAAAAAAGCAATATAGAAGTATATTCTCTTCCAAAGTTATAAGAGACTTTTCCGAAAGCAATCAATGTCAACCATCTCCACTGATGCAAAAAAATCATTTGACACAACTCAACATCCTTTCATGATAAAAGAAAAAACACTCAACAAGGCAGGAACAGAAGGAAATTACCTCAACACAGTAAAAGCCACATAAAAACCCAACGAGAACATCACACTCAATGGCAAAGGGCTGAAATCGTTTACTCTAAGAGTGGGAACAAGGCAAGGATGCCATCTTTTACCACTTAGATTCAACAAAGTACTGGAAGTTCTAGCCAAAGCAATTAGACAATAAGTAAGTAAACAGATAAAAGTCATCTAAATTGGAAAGAAAGAAGTAAAATGATCTCTGTTCACACACGATATAATCTTATATGTAGAAAGCCCTAAGACCCCATTAAAAAAACTATTACAACTAATAAATGAATTCAGCAAAGTTGCAAGATACACAATCAATGCACCAGAATCAGCTGAATTTCTATGAATACATGCTAACAATAAATGATTTGTAAAGGAAATTACAAAAACAATGCCATGTATAACAGCATCCAAAAGAGTAAAATACTTACGAATCAACTTAACCAAGGTGGTGAAAAAAAAAAGATGGTGAAAGACTTCTGCAATAGAAGCTACAAAACATTGCTCAAAGAAATTAAAGAAGGCATAATTACTGAAAGCACATCCCACATTCATAGATTGAAAGACTTAATATTGTTGAGATATTAATACTACTTGCTATGGTCTGAATGTTTGTTTCCCCCCAAATCTATATGCTGAGACCTAATCCCCCATTCGATGGTGTGGAGAGGTGAGCGTTTGGAAGGTGACAGGCTGTGATGGCAGAGCTCTCGTAAACAGGACAGGGCCCTCAAGACAGGGGCCTAAGAGAGCGTGTTCACCCCTTGCTTTCCATCATGTAAAGACAGAGGGAGGAGGCACTGTCTGTGAGGCCCTCTGCCTCACCAGGTGTCAGACCTGCCAGTGCCTTGATCTTGGACTTCCCAGCCGCCAGAACAGTGAGAAATCCTGTTTTTTAGAAGCCACCTGGTCTCTGGCATTTTGTTATATTAGCAGAAGCATGAATGGAGTAAGACCCTACCCCAAGTGATCTCCTGACTCAATTCAATCTTTATCAAAATCCCAGTGACCTTTCTTGCAGAAATATAAAATCCACCCTAAAATTACTGTGGATCTTAAGGGACCCTGAATATTCAAAATGATCTTTAAAAAGAATAAACCTGGAGGACTCATACTTCCTGATTTTAAAGCTTAATATGAAGCTATAGCAATCAAAACAGCATGGTAATAGCATAAAGACAGACATACAGAAAGAATAATAGAATAGACAGCCCAGAAACAAACCCTTGCATATATGGTCAAATGATTTTTGACAAGTGTGGATATCCACATGCAAAAGAGTGAAGTTGGACCCTTAACTTACACCATATACAAAAATTAACTCAAATCAAATCAAAGACCTAAATGTAAGATCTAAATTTACAAAACTATTCGAGGAAATCATAGGGCAAAACTTCAAGACATCCTACTTGGCAAAGATTTCTTGGATATGACATCAAAGGCACAGGCAACCAAAGAAAAACAAATTGGACTTCATGAAAAATGTTTAAAAATTTGCACAGAAGACATCAACAGAGCAAAAAGGCAACACACACAATGGGAGAAATCGCTTGCGAATCATACGTCTAATAAGGGATGACTACCCAGAATACATAGAGAACTCCTAAAACTCAACAACGAAAAGCCAAACGAGCCAATTCAAAAATGGGCAAAAGACCTGAATAGGCAA
>VSMD01037417.1:0-14256 GCA_008750895.1 Mirza zaza
CTCAAGCCTGTAATCCTAGCTCTCTGGGAGGCCGAGGTGGGTGGATCATTTGAGCTCAGGAGTTCGAGACCAGCCTGAGCAAGAGTGAGACCCCATCTCTACTATAAATAGAAAGAAATTAATTGGCCAACTAATATATAGAAAAAAATTAGCCGGGCATGGTGGCGCATGCCTGTAGTCCCAGCTACTCGGGAGGCTGAGGCAGCAGGATTGCTTGAGCCCAGGAGTTTGAGGTTGCTGTGAGCTAGGCTGACGTCACGGCACTCACTCTAGCCTGGGCAATAAAGTGAGACTCTGTCTCAAAAAAAAAAAAAAAAAAAAAAAAAAAAAAAAAAAAATTATTGCATGGACAGGTCTAACATCAGAATTTTATCTCTGCTAGAACAGACAGTTAAATTTTATGAAGAACAGAATCAGCAATGTGAATTATTGAAAGAAGATTTTCCTAGGAATGCAGCATTTCTGTGTGGTATCATGTCAAATCAAAACGATTTGAATATTTCTTTGCGAGGTAAAACTAAGTCTATATATGACATGGGGCCAAAAAATACAAGCATTTCAAAAAAGCTATCTTTTTTCAAAACAATTCTTCAAAAGGAAATTTTGGATGAACATTTCCCCAATTAGGAAAAGTCATTGATGAGCAGGATGATATATGCGAACCATTTGAAGAATATGCAGCTGTTGTAGACCTATTAATTAGAGAATACAATGAAAGGTTCACTGACTTTAAGAATCATGACATCACACTCAATTAGCATTTCAGCCTCACCTAGTTGATATCACCAAGGCACATAAATAACTATAGATGAAATTGATTGAGCTCTCAATAGATGACATTTTAAAGTCATTGATGCTAAGAGAGACCCAACTAAAACATGGAAAAATGCAGAATCCCCATGCCTTCGGCAACATGCCCAAAAAATTCTTTCTTGTTTTTCAACCAGTTATTGCTGCGAATCTACATTCTCCTACCAAATCAAGATGCTCTTAAGGTCACAATAATGCCCATCTAGAGGATCAATTGAAACTGCAGACCTCCATGCTTCAACCAAATATTCAGATGCATTCCAACAAAAAGCAGAAACAACGAAGCCATTAAAAGGTTAGTTAACTTTAACCTTATTCAGCCTGTGAAGATATTTTTCCTCTTGAAAGAAGTAAATTGATGAAGTAAAAACAAGTTAACTTTAAGATTAACAAAGTTTTTTTTGAAATTATTAAGTATACAGTAGTTAGATTTTTACAATATAACGTACATTTTTAAGTGTATCTAATTGAAGTTTCTTGAATGCAGCCTTATTTGATTACAGCTAAATTAATCCAACCTTCCAACATGAAAAGGTTCCCCACCCCTGATATAGACCATGGAAATGATTAAGGATTCTGTTCTACCAGCAACAGGGTTTTAAGCAAGGGGATAACATTAATTTGTATCTAATGACAATAAGGCTTATTGTTAATTGTTATGGAATATAGTATTGTGTTAAAATTTTGTAATCTTTTGGAGATAAAGATTGAAATATTTACAGAAAAAAAGACTGATATTTGGGATGTATTTCAACATAACCAGGTTAAGGTGAGGCAAGTGGTAGTAATATATAGATGAAATAAGAGTGGCCATGAATTGATTGCTGGAGTTGGGGGATGGGTTCATAGTGTACATGGTACCATCTCTCCTTTTGTGTATGCTTGGGATTTTGTAGAATAAAGGTTTTTTTTTTTTTTTTTTTTTTTTAAAAAAGTCCTGTTTTGGACTTGTTAAGTTTGAGATGCCTGTTAGATATGAGTAGAAAAGTAGGGTAAAAAGTTGAGTAATCCTAGCACTCTGGGAGGCCAAGGCAGGTGGATCGTTTGACCTCAGGAGTTCAAGACTAGCCTGAGCAAGAGCGAGACCCCATCTCTACTAAAAATAGAAAGAAATTAGTTGTACAACTAAAAATTTAGAGAAAAAATTAGCCAAGCATGGTGGCACATGCCTGTAGTCCCATCCACATGGGAGGCTGAGGCATAAGAATTGCTTGAGCCCAGGAGTTTGAGGTTGCTGTGAGCTAGGCTGATGCCAAGGCACTCTAGCCAGGGCAACAAGACTGAGACTCTGTCTCCAAAAAAAAAAAAAAAAAGTTGAATATACCTGTGTGACATTGATCAAGGCTAGAGTTACATTAATGAATTGATGTTCCTTAAAGACATGAAATTAGAAGAGATCACTGAAGGAGACTGTAGGAAGTGAAGAAAGCCAATGATCAAGAAGGAATTCTAGTATCTTAAAGTACAGAAAAAGTCTATGATGTCACAGAAGTCAGGGGAAGAAAGGTTTAAAGGAGGAAATGGTCAATTGTGTTGAATGTTACTAAGTCAAGAATTATATGTACAAGAAATTAACTTTTAGACTTAGCAGAATGGAAATCATGGGTGACCTTAAAGTGAGTTATTTAAACAATGTTTAATGGATTGAAAAGTTAATGTGGCTTAAGTGCAGACAGTAAGAGAAACCATGGTGTGAGATGAGATCCACTACTACAGGTCATGTTACAGAATTTTAGTCTTTCCCCTAGCCATGGGTAACCAATGAAGTGCTTTAAGTATGGTGGTGGGGTTACATGATCACAGCTGTGTTCTGAAATGATTACATTAAGGTATAGAAATTGGACTGGAGAGGAATAAGAGTAGATGTAAAGAGATAAGTTAGGAGATTGGTATAACAATATAGGTGAAAGATTATGTAGTTTGACATTTCCTAGAGTTTTTATTGACTCTGAACTTTAACCAGTTTTGAGTTTGAACACCAGCTATACCTTAACCACTACAGCCAAATTCCCCTCCAATAAAACAATTTAGACATACTATTAAGTTCCTTGCACAGCAATGGGAATTTATCTGCATTAAATAGGTAATGAACCCATCAATTTTACAGTCTTACCAATGGAATCTACAAATGTGGATTATCAAATACAGTCATGTGTCACTCAATGATGGAGATACATTCTGAGAAATGCCTCATTAGATGATTCCGTTGTTGTGTGAACATCATAGTGTAATCACATAAGCCTTACTACATACCTAGGCTATATAGCATATTGCTCCTAGACTACAAACTTGTATATCATGTTACTCTACTGAAGGCTGTAGGCTTCAGTATAACACAATGGTAAATATTTGTTATTTGTGAATGTAAACACAGAAAAGGTACAGTAAAAACATGGTATTATAATCTTATGGGACCACTGTCATATACATATATGGTCTGTCACTGACCAAAATGTCATTATGTGGCACATGACTATATATTAGTTTTTCTCTATGTCTAGAGAATTATCAATACATGATCCAGAGCTTAGCTTTCAACGGGCAGATGCTAGCCACATGGGGTTATTTAAATTAAAATTAAACACAATTGGCTGGGCGCGGTGGCTCAAGCCTGTAATCCTAGCTCTCTGGGAGGCCGAGGTGGGTGGATCATTTGAGCTCAGGAGTTCGAGACCAGCCTGAGCAAGAGCGAGACCCCATCTCTACTATAAATAGAAAGAAATTAATTGGCCAACTAATATATATAGAAAAAATTAGCCGGGCATGGTGGCACATGCCTGTAGTCCCAGCTACTTGGGAGGCTGAGGCAGCAGGATTGCTTGAACCCAGGAGTTTGAGGTTGCTGTGAGCTAGGCTGACGCCACGGCACTCACTCTAGCCTGGGCAATAAAGTGAGACTCTGTCTCAAAAAAAAAAAAAAAAAATTAAACACAATTTGAAATTTATTAATAGTTCCTCAGTTGCACTAGCCACATTTCAAGTGTTCCAGAGCCATATGGTCCTAACGTCTATCATATGTAGACAGCACAAATGTAAAACATTTCCACCATCACCAAAAGTCCTATTGGACAGTGTTATATTCTAGAAAATACAATAATAATCTCTAAACTGATAATGTACTTGTACAGAGATTGCTGAGAACTGTTAGCTATTCTTAAATATTACAGAAAAGATTCCAGAAAAGCCAAAGACAAGAAAAAAAGGGAGATAAGATGAGGAAGGGATTTCTTTCAAAACTGGAAAAAGGTAAGGAAAAGAACTATAAACCGCATCACCAGGCTCACATTTCTTTACAGGGAAAAAGTACCAAAGCTCTTAAGGCAACTCTAGAAGTTCTAGGCAAAAGGTCAGGTGGCCCTCACAGACTGAGAGCAAATGAAGGTGAGCACAGGCCCAAAAATGCTACTGTTGAAGAACGTGGATCATTCATAGGAATTACTGATTACCTACCTGATGCCTAGATCCAATGGCACACTCTCCCCCCACTTTCTCACAAATTCACCAAGAAAATATACAAGACATCCCTGAATAGATATCACACACAATAAACTACAACACATGTCCACAGAGATAATACAAAAATACAGTTAAGAGGTTCTCTGAAGGCTACATCTTGTGTAGGACCTAGAACCTTCAGCTTCTAAACATCAAATCATAGCAAAAGATAACTCTACAAATTTTGTAGTGCCCCGAGCTTGTCCTACCTATCTTCTATCTTCCTCAAAACAAAGAGATTTGAGATATTGTTAATCTCTAATTTTAGGCTGACCCTTTGAGATTATTCAGATACTTTTCTTGGAATTACATTTTATATCTTCTAATTGTAGGGGCGGGAGTCTTATCCTCTTGGAAGACAATTTAGGTACCGAAGGAGTACTCATATTTAGCAGTGGATAGGACAGAAAACGTTCTATTGCCCCTACAATTACATTGTAGTCTATTCCTAAGATTAATCCTCAGGAAAATTCCTTTTATTACTTTACACAGTTTTTAGGGTATATGGGGGTGGGAAAAGGGCTACTATACGACTAAAATACAATTTACTCTAAAGAATGATCTAGGCCAGGCGCCGTGGCTCACGCCTGCAATCCTAGCACTCTGGGAGGCCAAGGTGGGCAGATCATTTGAGCTCAGGAGTTCAAAACCAGCCTGAGCAAGAGCGAAACCCCGTCTCTACTAAAAATAGAAAGAAAAATTAGCTGGGCATGGTGGCACATGCCTGTAGTCCCAGCTACTCGGGAGGCTGAGGCAGAAGGATTGCTTGAGACCAGGAGTTTAAGGTTGCTGTGAGCTAGGCTGATGCCATGGAACTCTAGCCTGGGCAACAGAGTGAGACTCTATCTCATTAAAAAAAAAAAAACAAAGAATGATCTAGAATTCCCTTAATCTTTTCTCTCCTCCCCCTTTGCCTGAAGGTACCCAGAAACAGACCTCATTAGCATGATGCTTTTTTTAGGCAGACCTGGTCCCTCAAACCCTATTTTACAGCAAGGCTCACAGCACTTTCCCCAAGCAAGAAACACAAACTTATCTTTAACTGCCAGAATCCTCTGACACCCAGCACCCCCAGGGGACAGGAAAAGAGAAAAAAAAAAAAAACCATGGTTGACGCTAGAAAATAATCTACTAAATCTGTTTCTAATTTCCAT
Organism: Mirza zaza; assembly: GCA_008750895.1. Lineage (NCBI taxonomy): Eukaryota > Metazoa > Chordata > Mammalia > Primates > Cheirogaleidae > Mirza > Mirza zaza. Next base: position 5,460 of record VSMD01037417.1, read on the forward strand.
ATGACTAAAAATCAATTATGTATAAATAAATATTCCTAATAGAAATATAAAGACTTCAAAAATTCTGGGAAGGAATGCCTAGCTGATTTTGTCCAGGCAATATATGAACTGGGTCTCGGGCATAGTAGGAGGAAGGGACTTCAGAGTGGCAATCAGTCTAAAAAAATCACAGAAATGACAAAGTGCATATGTTCAGGAAAAAAGCAGGCCTATGTGACAGGAGAGCAGAGTTCAAATGCATGCTGGAGGTGGTGGTAGGTGAGTGGGAAGAAAGAAATGTATAAGGGCAGTGGTAAGAGATATGATTACAGAGACACAGTTTGAGATCCTATTTAAAAGGCCACGTTAAGCAGTTTAGACTTAATCATGTGAGCCTAAAAACTAGAAGCATGAATTGGATTCTAAAATTCAGAAGATAATATATGCCACGGTATTATTGAATTTAGATTGAAGGGGGGATATATTAGCAAAAAGGAATACCTAGACAGGGAGACCTGTTGGAAAGCTAGTTGCAAAAACAACAGGGCCCAAAAAAAGCCAGTGGCAGTAGTGATGAATCTTCCTAAACCACCTCTCTGATCATCTCACCCACTCTGCTCAAAATGACCTCCTAACCTCACACTTGCATGCAAGGCCTTCCACTGTCTGGTTCCAAATTTTTGTGTAATCCCAATGTGCCTCTGTACTAATACAGTATTCCAGCAACACTTATTTTCTATTACCCTCAAATACATAAAAATTTTGCCTATATATTACTGCTTCTGCCTGGAAGTACCCTGGTTTCTGTCTACCTAAGGCCCAACTCAATTTCCATCTCTTGACTTATTTCTCTCTAAACTCTCATAGCATTTTATTCATTTTTTTCAATATCTTCTCCATGTTTTATATCCCTACTATCCCTACTAAATCTAAATGTTATAGTAAAATTTTACATTTTTATAACGCTTTCATTTATGTTTTTGTGTGCCTAAGGTAGTATGCCCATTTACAAAGAGGTTAAACAATGTGCCTGATGTGTAAAACCAGACCTTCTGACTAAGACTCATTTTATGACCTTTTAATATACGTTATCTCTGTGAATGGAATGGTTAGGCAAGACAGTTTAGCTTTTGACCCACTTACATTTTATCTGACCATGCAAAAGAAAAATCAAACAGTTCTTTAAGCACTCTTGGATGTTTTAACAGCTTAAAGTGATCCTTTGACACTTAATTTCACAGATTCAAGTAACTATAGACATGGAAAAAGCTTTAAATGTTACTTAACACAATCTTTTTTACAGATTCAAGTTAATTCCCAAAGGAGTTAATTAATTAGCTCAAGGTCACAAAGCTGTTAGTGGCGGATACAGTTCTAAACTCAGAATATTAATTTCCCTAATCCGTACTCTTTCCCATTGACTTTAAGATTACCATTGCTAAATTATGAGCTCATTAACTCAAGTTATGTCACAGTACCAAAGTGACAAGGCCAAGGCCACAAATGGGTGTATTAACCTTAAATATTCTGTATAATTTGAATCCAACAGTCTTTTTCTGTTCTATTAAAAATTTTACAAGTATTTGTATTTATTTATTGGGCACTCTGATAGCGTATGAGGTTGGTTGCTGTTGTTCTGATCTAGAAGAGCAATTGAAGTGGTGAAGAGGATGCAAACAATGGTGAAAAGACCTCATATAAACTACTTTGGCCAAATGCTATCTGTCAAATAATTCAGTCTGTTGAGATTATCTTCAAGAACATCACTACTTTCAAACCGTTAACAGCACAAAGCTTACTAAACATAGGTCAATGGCACATGAAATGATTTTTCAATATCTTTAGTTAGCTAAAAACTCAATATTTTTAAGGTCGTGATTTTTGAATTCAGTTCTGTAACTAGACAGAAGCAGGTATTAGAATTAATACCCTCTCCAAACTTCCAAAAGTCCTCTCCCACAAAAATAATAAATTGTGCCAAGTGCTTGCTTTATTAAGTTAACAAGCTCTCCTTCACTTTTTTTTTTCTCTCCCACAAAAGCTCAACTTAAAAGTAGAAGAAGAATGGCAGAGGCTGGGAACTGAGTTCAGTTACTACAAAATCGTTACAATCCTTACCCTCAGAGCCAGAGCACGGCTTTATCCCCGCGGAACTACCCAGAATTTCCCAGTCAAGGCCTGCGCGCCGCAGGAAGAACTATGACCCCATTCTCCCTCCCTACATGGAGCAACCTCCTTCTCAAAGGCCAAACCAGCGCCCCCCATGACCTCCGCTGGTTTAAAAATAAAGCCCTGAACTGCCCGCTTTTCCCACAACTGGTCCATACTCCCTCCCAGAGAAGGGAATAGGGTCTAGGGACAAAAGGAGGGACACGCCTGCCACATGAGGAAAACCACATCACCTGGAACTCAGCGAACTCCTCACAGTTCACACCGCCACTGGGCGCCGCCATATTGGACAAACGCGAGGACCCCGCTGCCAGCCAATCACCGCGGAGCAAAGGTGTCTGCGGCGCCGCCTGACAAAAACCCGCACGAGTGGACTCTGAGACAGCTGAGTGCAAGCCTTGACTTCTCCGTGATCCCCAGCCACATCGAAGTTGTTACCCTGCTGTCCTGCTTTTCACTCTAACGCCTTTAACGTGCCCTCCTGCAAGTGGCCCACATGCATGGATCAAAGATTGTCAGAACTTGAAGGGAACATTAACTCCAATCCCATCTTCTTACAAAAGGGAAACAATTTTCTGGTCACACCAACCGGGTCATTCCAGGAGGAAAATCTAGGGAAGGGAGGCCTTGCTAATCCCTCTCACTCCAGTGTCTACCCACCCCACCCCCACCTCCCACCTTAGAGAGCAAGGACGTCCTGTTCATTAAGAATTTGGGACCACTAAGAAATGTCAAGATAAAAAGGGCATTTCTGGCAGGGTGGGTGGGTATGGGTGGAGTTAGGTATGTAGAGGTGGAAATAAAATATTTTTAGAAAATAAATAGCAAAATGGAAAACATACACGTTGTTTTCTCTGCTTAGGCTCAGGGACGCTCAAAAGACAACAAAAAATAGGGCCACTTTATGTTTTTGATAAAAGAATATTCATTGAAAGCACTGGAAGAACAGTATACTGACGCACTGACTTATCCAGTGTATTTGGGGAGCTCACAGCTCACAGAAGTTCTACATTTTTTCTTCTATTTAAACAGGAACTCCGAGCACCAGGAGTAAGAAGGCGAAGGCGCACGGACCGCACGCTGCACAAGGCCGTTCCCACAGCTCGGCCGGGCGCGGCGCCCAAGGGGCGAGGCGCGGTACCGCCCGCGTCCTCCGCGCGACGCGCACGTCCCGCACGCCTGCACGCGACACGGATCCGCCCCCGCGTCGTGCACGCCCCGCCCCCAGCACGCCCGTGCCCTTCCCACTCCAGCGCTGCGTGACATTGCGCGCACCAGCGCCACCAGGGCCTCGCGCCGTTCTGTGCTGGTCGGCGGAGTAGGCGGCAATGGGGAGCCTCCGCGGCCTGCTCCTGGCGGCAGGTGAGACGTAGGACGGGCTGAGGGAGGGAAGGGAGCCCGCCTGGCCGCTGGGGATGGGAATCCTGCGGCCTTCCCAGGCCCGGGAGTTGCTCTGCTCAGGTTGCTCGGAATCCTACCCGCTTAGGAGCAATAATGGGCGAGAACAAGGACTGAGCAGACACTGGAGGCAGGCCTGGAGTTAACCCTTGCAGCCGGTTCTCCATCCACCCAGCTCCCACCAATTTAACGGGCCTTTCCTCCTTCCCTTCCCTTTATCCCTGTCCCCAGCCTCCCCTGAGCTCAGTCTTTAATGCACCTGCCATTCCTGGAACTCCCTAACCTCCGCCATCCGTTGCTCTTGTGTGAGTTTCCCCTCTTTCCCCTTCCCCCTCATCTCAAGAATTTATCCCAGCTCTCAGAAATCCTGAGTCTGGAGTTTCCCACTCATTAAGTGTCTGATTAGTCAAGGGATTTAAGGTCTTAGGGAATAATTGTTTTCTTAAAATGGGGGATGCATTACTTTTAAACATTTCTGCAATTAAGTGCTTTGAATTTCTTGGAGGAAAGTGTTATGTAATTGCAGGATCTGCACTTTGTTTCTGTAGTTGACATTTATGTGATAGGTATTTTGAAGTCAGGTAATGAGAGCTTAATTTGCCTTCTTGGGAAAACTAGCACAGCCTTGGCTTAGTAGGGGTTGAGAAATCAGAGTGCTGGCACCTTGGCTTTTTTTCTTTTTCTCTTTTTGCCCATTCTTAAGAAAGATTTTTTTTTTTCATCTTGACTTTTTTCTAGATACCGAGGCAGTTCACTCTTTCGGTTACCTTCATGAGATTTGATAAAGGTGTGGCCAACTTCATGAGATTTGATAAGATGTAACGATCTTTTTGTTCCATGGTACCGCATCATTAAAAAGTTGTTTAATTCAATTTTTAAAGGAAGAATAGCCCCAAGCTTGGTTTTGAAAGAACATAAATGTACATTGTAAATGTAAATGAAATAATGCCAAAAACAAAAAAACCCCAGAATGCTAGATAGTTTCCACAAGTTGGATACATAACCAAAAAAAAAAAAGTTATCCCTTCCATGGCTCATCATGTATTCGAGTGGAGAATGAACTGGAAAATGTATTTCAAACGGAAAGAGTATTGTTTACTTCCTTTAAAAGTAAACACCTGCTACACTGAAAAAGAAAAGCCCTGATACTATTGATTTTGTCAGTTTCATCGAACTCATTCACCTAAAATCTTTTATGTACATCCTGTTAACTATTGTAAACCTTTTCAACAAGGCAAGTGAAAGAATCATTGCTCTGTGAAAAAGTTAAAATGGACTGTGTGAAAGGGACTTTAATATCTGCAACTGAGACTGAGTGTGTTGTAAGTAATTCATCTTCTCATGTTTAAGAACTTCACTATTCTGCAGTTAACCAAGACAATTCCTTGAGCAATTTAAGGACAATTTTTTTCAGATAGAAAAATTTTAATAGCACACTAAGGGTGTTATATGAACAACTCCCTCCAAATGATCTGTGAATTTGATATTTTGTGAGCAACTCCAAACAATCTGCTGTGTCTTTTACCCACTTTTGCCCATCTTATAGCTAAACACTTTCATATGCATTATTTTATTTGATTGATTTCTCACAGCAGCCCTCCGAGGTTTTATTCCATCTCCACTGTATGAATTGAGAAACATAGGTCAGAGAGTTAAATGATTTGCCAGAAAATGTTAGAGCCAGAAGAGGAGTTGGTGCCTTCTAATTTTAGAATTTGTGCTCTTTGATATTGTTCAAGCTGTTTATTCAGGATATGTATGTGTATGAATTTGTCATGACTAGTTAGGTTGCATTAATGTGAAATGGGGGAAGAGTCATGAAATGCAGATTTATTTGTGAAATGGAAGTACGCATTCACGTGCAAATGGTTTTTCAAGAAAGAGGACCAATAAGCAGCCTTAATCAAAGGAATTATGTAGATCAAATAGAAACATAATCTAGGCGTACCTTACTTATCCAGAATATTATTTGGAATAAGATACTTTAGGTGAATGAAATTTCGTATAATCAAAACTTAATCCTTTAACCCTTTGCACTCGGATGTCGAGTGTGACTCGACACAGCATCGGTAGCAGCTCACACCATGAAAAATTATAGAGATTAAAGTTACTCTTTGAATGTATCAATAATTTGAAATATAAAAAAACCCAACTAAATAAGTTTGTACGAAAAGAAACTCCAGTATTTATTATTCTGGGGTATTTAAAAAATTAAATCTCGAGTAGAATAAAGGAATCGAGAAAAAAGCAAGTGAGTGCAAAGGGTTAAATGATAGAACTTTTCTTTTAGTTTCTTTTGGAAATCTTTGCTGTACTCCCTTAGCAAACACAGCATAGCAAACAGAATATACGCTTTTATGAGTTTGAATTTGTTTATTGTTTTGTAGGTAACAGGTTAACATTGTTAACTTGTGATGGTTGTACGCCTCCACAATGGAAAGGTGAACCTGTGAACTTCTCAAATTATACTCAAATTTTTGTTATTGTATACCTGTTTCTGAGAGGGTCCATAGCTTGCTGCTCAGAGGAGTTCACGCTGTTTAAGTTAAAAAGCACTGATACAGGTGACTAGGAATGAAATGGCTACTGACCCACACTACTGTGGGTTCCATGAGGGTAAAGACTGGCTGGATCTGCTTTTTTTTTTTTTTTAACTAAATCCTCACCATTTATCAGTGTCCAGCTGATAGTAGATAGGCAATACATATTTTTTGGATGAGGGGCACTAAGAAATATTTTGGAACATGCTGCAGATATTAGGTGGGTTTTTCTGCCTCTTTTCTCCTGAAAGTAGAATAAAATAGATATAACTTTCTGGATGTTGTATCTTTCCACAGAATGATCATTAGATCAAAGGAATGAAATGGCCTTACAAGAAGGTTTCTTCACATCTTCAGAACAGTTTTGTTGCCCTCAACTGTATTGACTGGTCAGATATTAAAATGAATTTATTATCATTATTTTTAACCAATGCAATGGACTATGGCTATGGTCCCCAACCCCCCGGGCCGCAGACCAGTACCAGTCTGTGGCCTGTTTAGGAACCAGGCCGTACAGCAGGATGTGAGCGGTGAGCAAGTGAGCGAAGCTTCATCTGTATTTACACCAACTCCCCGTCACTCACATCACCGCTTGAGCTTCGCCTTCTGTTAGATAGGCAGCAGCATTAGATTCCCATAGGGGTGCAAACACTGCTGTAAACTGCTTGCATCCTCCTTATGAGAATCTAGTGCCTGATGATCAAAGGTGGAGCTGGGGTGGTAAAGCTAGCACTGGTGAGCAGCTGTACATACAGATTATTATTAGCAGAAGAGAGTTGACTGCACAATAAATGTAATGCACTTGAATCATCCTGAAACCATTCCCCCTACCCCGAATCCTTGGAAAAATTGTCTTCCATGAAACTGGTCCCTGGTGCCAAAAAGGTTGGTGACCACTGGACTATAGGTTGTCTCCTTGTCAATTTAACCCACATCCCAGAGCATTAGAGTCTAGAGATATCTTGGAAGGTAGATAACCCAGTCACCTAGTTTCTAGTTTCTACAGATGAGGAAACTTAAGGGCCAGGAAGGGAATCGACTTGCTAAAGATCACACACATAGGAAACTGGGACATAACCAGTATCCTTTTGGCTCCCATTCTGATTTTATTTCCACTACATTCTGCTCCTTCGTTGTTCTTTTTGTTTGTTCTTGCTAACCTACCCTAAATGAGGACATGCCCATTTTAACTATCCCCATCTTTGGCTTTGCTTATCACCCCTCTCCAGGCCTTGCCTGCTTATTGAGCACACAATGGGCACCCTGTAGAGCCTGTGAAAGCTCTAAAATGAAAGATGGACTGCCCCAATTCCTAGGGCCAGTTTATTGCAGTGAACAAACAAACCTATATAATACACATACAAACCCTATAGAAAACAGTATATATAAAATTATAGATTACAGAACAGGTTATAAGTGCTGTTGTGGTGCCCTGGAGCCAGTTCCTACTGGTCTTGTGCACATTTTTTCCTAATTTCACAATCAGTGACATTACATTGGTAGCTTAAAATTTGCTATGGTGAAGTTTATTGGCAAACAGTACAAATCAGGACATCTTGGGCTCCATCTCAAGAGCCAGGACACCACTGGCTTCAAGAATTCAGAGAATGCTTTAGGTTAGGATTATCAATTGGAGGGTTGAACCAAAAGGGGGGTGTGAGAGTAACATGAGCACGGGTAGGGTGGTAATGAGTCTGAAGACAGTGTGAGGGAGGAAAGATTACCTTGGATTTTGATCAGGAGGGAACAGGAGATAAAGTGTGGTCTTTTGAGGAGTTTGGACCAAATGAATTTGAACAAAAAAAGCATTAAGCAGGAAAAGTAATAAACATTTCTGGAAAATTAACAAAACAACTGTGTACAAGTTGAATTGCTGCTACCTATGAAGATGTTACAGTAGTTGATACATGAGGTATTGATGAAAATGCCAAAGGAATACATCTAGGTCTTGCAGAAATTATTGGTGTGAGTTTGGAGGCATTGAGTAAGGATGGTCTTAAAGACAAGTCGTTGGGTGTTCAGGCCTGCAGAATTGGTGCCCCATTGTCAGAAATAAGAAAGTTGGGAAAATAATCAGAAATACCATTTGTGTTAGTTTGGCACAGAATATAGTGCATTATTGAGTTGTAGGTGGTGTTGAGTTACAGGTGATGATGGGACCTCTCAGTCAAAAAACTAAGGACAAAGGAAAGGTAAAGTTATGGAGATAAAGATATGGGAGCAATTAGTGTGGATCTGATTGTTGGAATGGAGGAGTCCTTCCAGAGAATAGCACAGAACAGTGGCAAGGACTGAATCTTGGAGGCCTGACATAGTGTAAGTAATAGGAAGTGTCAAAGAGGACATTAAAGAAGATAGATCTAGCTACCACTTGGTTGAAAAAAAAAATTAGGCCGGGCATGGTGGCTCACGCCTGTAATCCTAGCTCTCTGGGAGGCCGAGGTGGGCGGATCATTTGAGCTCAGGAGTTCGAGACCAGCCTGAGCAAGAGCGAGACCCCATCTCTACTATAAATAGAAAGAAACTAATTGGCCAACTAATATATATAGAAAAAATTAGCCGGGCATGGTGGCACATGCCTGTAGTCCCAGCTACTTGGGAGGCTGAGGCAGTAGGATTGCTTGAGCCCAGGAGTTTGAGGTTGCTGTGAGCTAGGCTGACTCCACGGCACTCACTCTAGCCTGGGCAATAAAGTGAGACTCTGTCTCAAA
>VSMD01037419.1:0-21094 GCA_008750895.1 Mirza zaza
TGAGAATTACTCCTAGGACTTTTTCTAGGACTATTGGCATAAAAAGTTCTATGTTTGCTACAATTGGATATAAACATGGAACTGTGAGGGGCTTTCACATGGGAAAAAAAATTCCTGAGGATGAAGCCACCCAAGAGCAGGTTATAGAAAGAGACCTAATCTGGAGCATAACATTGTTGGGAACCCTTGGATCTTAGATTCAGCTATTCCTGAAACTATTAATAGAAGTAACCTGCCTTGGACAAATAAATTCTGTCTCCTACCCACCATCTTGTTTTTCCTTTTAAGCTAGTTTTGTTGGGTTTCTATAATGTAGAAAAAAAGATAGGAACACATCCTCAATTTGTTTATGAACTTTAAGGGGCCAAAGGCCTGATCTTTTTAACTTTTCAACTCTTAGCATGGTACCTGGTAAGACAGAGGATCCTCGAGGTGTGATGATTGATTTATTAATCTCACCTTCCCTGAGTACCTACAATGAGCTGAGGTAAGCACTGGAACCACAAGGAATAATTAGATATAGTCCTTGCCCTCAAGGAGTTCTGAATTTAGTATAAGGAGGAAGTATGAAAATGAACACTTTATAATATAGCTTGGGCTATAATAGAAATCTGAGAAGATTTTTGTGGGATTCCAGAGGGTTGGAGGTTTGGGGAGATGGGATATGAGAAAGCTTCTCAGAGGAGGTGACATCTGAGTCAAGTTCTTAAAAACCAAATAGAAGTTCCCAGGCAGAGAAATGAGCATGGGGAAAAGGTGTCCCAGGGATGAGGTATTCCAGGTGGAGAGAACAAGATTATATATTAATAATTATAAAACTAATAAAAACAAAACAAACAAACAAACAAACTTTCAAAACCTACTGTCCTGTCTCTAAAAGTCAAAGGTGTTTATCACTATCTTACTCCCATGCTTTAATATGCATAGTTCTAACTTTACTTTTCCCCTCCATCCCCCCACCACATCCATGGAAAAGCTCCCTTCCTTTCAATTGGTACCAGCCCCTTGAGAGCAAATTCTTCAGTTTCTTTATTCAAGTCTACCATTCTATGCTTTAATAGCAACATATGCTTGTGAAATACTAACTGGGAAAAAATATCTATTTAAACTTGTTTATGGTAGATTTAAAAAGTAGGAAACCTGGTAGAAGTTATAGAGGAAACTCTATGTTACCCAAGTTAAATATCACTTAAAATACTAATAATATTTACTACATACAGAGATTTTTCTGTTTTGTTCATTTATGCGTCTTCAGTGCCTGGCACATCATAAGCACTCAAATATTTGCTGAATGAATGAATAACTAGTTATAATTAAATGAGATACCCTAACACTGTGCTTTATATTGAAAACACCATGTATTCTAAGTGTTTATTTAATTAAAACTCCATTGGATAAAAAAAAAAAAGTCTTGCCGGGCGCAGTGGCTCACGCCTGTAATCCTAGCTCTCTGGGAGGCCGAGGTGGGTGGATCATTTGAGCTCAGGAGTTTGAGACCAGTCTGAGCAAGAGCGAGACCCCATCTCTACTATAAACGGAAAGAAATTAATTGGCCAACTAATATATATAGAAAAAAAAATTAGCCGGGCATGGTGGCGCATGCCTGTAGTCCCAGTTGGGAGGCTGAGGCAGCAGGATTGCTTGAGCCCAGGAGTTTGAGGTTGCTGTGAGCTAGGCTGACGCCACGGCACTCACTCTAGCCTGGGCAATAAAGTGAGACTCTGTCTCAAAAAAAAAAAGTCTTTCGAATTCTACTTCCGATTAGGCTAGAAAAGATCACAACAGCCCACTAGTTCTACTATAAAGATGAGGGGAAATGGATAAAGTAAAATATCATATTTATTTTTCAGACATCACAAAATAATCAAAAGGAACTAAATTTTAGAGAAAAGGGATATGACTTCACAGGTGAGAAGAGATTAGGGGCCCCCAATGTCACTTGCCAAGCTTGGGCCTGGACAGGCAGAGGAAGGGGCCTGCCACAGTCGGTGGTCTCCCTTTGGATGGGAAGAAACCACTGTTACTAGATATCTCTGTGGGCTGGAGCAACAGATGAGGATATGTATGAAAAAACATAAGGAGACAGAGTTAGTCCACTTTTTTGCTAAGTGGGTGGCAGTGCAGGAGGCTGGGGCTTCTGCCTTCCTGACTGAAAGACAGAGAGGGAACTCTACTGACTTCTCATGCTTGGGTACAAAGTTCCACCACAAGGAGTGGCTTGCAAACCACACACATCACACCTTGCCCTTTAGACATTTGAAACCTTGGTGAACCAAAACTAAAGCTGCAATCTGCCCAGCTCCAAATCAGCTCAACTCTTCAACTCCCTGGCCTCAAGCAATCCTCCTGCCTGGGCCTCCCAGAGTACTAGGATTACAGGTGTGAGCTACTGTGCCCAGCTACAGCTCAACTCTTGATAGGATCTGAGTGATAAGCTCCTCATCCTAACTGACTAGCAAAAGAGAAGACTTGCCCTCTCTGGAGAAAAAAATATTTACCTCAGTTACTTTGATTCTTTTAAATACAGTATCTGGCATAAGGCCAGGTGTGGTGGTTCACGCCTGTAATCCTAGCACTCTGGAAGGCTGAGGCAGGAGGATTGCTTGAAGCCCGGAGTTCAAGACCAGACTGATCAAGTATGAAACACTGTCTCTACAATAAAATAAAAAACTTAGCCAGGCATGGTGGCATGCACCTGTAGTCCCAGCTACTCTGAAAGATTGAGGCAGGAAGATCCATTGAGCCCAGGAGTTTGAGGTTGCAATGAGCTATAATGATGCCATGGCACTCTAGCCCAGGTGACAGTGTGAGACTCCGTCTCTAAAAGAACAGATATATATATATATATATATATATATATATATATCATAAAATTTAAAAATTATGAGATGCAATGAAGCTGGAAAATGTGACTTATAATCAACAGAAAAAATAATCAATACATTCAGATCCTCATATGATTGAGAATTTGTAATTAACAGATAAGAACTTTAAAATAACCATTATAAACATGTCAAAGAAATTAGAGCATAAGATGGACAAAGTATATAAGAAGATGTAGATTCTCAATAGAAAAAGAGATATTCTTAGAAAAGATCCAAGTGGACATTCTAGAACTAAAAAAAGATAATACTGGATGGGATGAATAGCTGATGGGAACAGCAAAAGAAAGGACCAGTGAACTAAACAACAGATCAATAAAAAAGAAAGAAAGAGAGAGAGAGAGAGAAAGGAAAGAAAGGAAGAAAGAAAGAGAAAGAAAGAAAGAGAGAAAGAAAGAAAGAAAGGGAAGGAAGGAAGGAAGGAAGGAAGGAAGGAAGGAAGGAAGGAAAGAAGGAAGGAAGGAAAGGAAAGGAAAGAAAGGAAGGAAGGAAGGAAAGAAAGAAAGGAAAGGAAGGAGGGAAGGAAGGAAGGAGGGAAGGAAGGAAGGAGGGAAGGAAGGAAGGAAGGAAGGAGAAAGAAAGAAAGAAGAAAGAAAGAAAGAAAGAAAGAAAGAAAGAAAGAAAGAAAGAAAGAAAGAAAGAAAGAAAGAAAGAAAGAAAGAAAGAAGAAAGATTAGTGCTTGCCAGGCGCTGGGGTGTTTGAGGGAAAAATTGGGATTGCTAATGGGCATGATGTTTCGGTTTGGAGGATGAAATATTCTAAAATGATGGTGGTGATAGTTGCAAAATTCTGTGAACATACTAAAAAATGATTTTTCAGTTGTACATTTTCACTGTACATGTACAGCTCACTTTTAGGATGGAGGTTCCACACTTGCAGGAGTAATCCAAGAAGATTAGACCGTACTGTCCCTACACAGAGCCTCGCTCATGGAGAAGAGGTTTCATGCTGGGCTGCTGTTCCTGCTCTTAAATCCAGTGCAGTGGCACACAGGTGCTTCCAGAGGGGAGAGGCAGGCACATAGGTTAGCACATAGGGCTCCGCAGCTCTGTCTAGGAGACTGACTCTATTTGGAACACAGTATGAGGAAGTCCAGGCCTAAGGGCATTGTTGAAAACAGTGGAGATCTTGGTAATGAGCCATTAATAGCAGGCTGGTAGCTCTGTCATACACAAGCAAAATAGTAGAGAAATATGGAGAAATTAGAACCTTTGTGCATTGCTAGTGGGAGTGTAAAATAGTGCCACTGCTGTAGAAAATAGTTTGGCAATTCCTCTAAAAGTTAAATATAAAATTACCATATTCCATTCCTAGGTATATACCAAAGATAATTGAAAACAGAAACTCAAACAGATATTTGTGAATGAATGTTTATAATAGCATAATTTACAATAGCCAAAGGTGGAAACAACCCAAATTTCCATCAACAGATGAACAGGTAAACAAAATATGATATGGTATATACATGCAATAGAATATTATTCAATCATAAAAAAAGGAATTGAGTTTTGAACCTTGAAAACATTATACTAAGTGAAATAAGCCACACAAAAAAGGATAAATATTATATTATTCCACTTATATGAGGCACCTAAAATAGCCAAATTCATAGACACAGAAAGTAGAATAGAGGTAACTAGGGGTTTGGGGGAGAGAGGAATGGAGAATAATTACTTAATGGGTACAGAGTTTTTGTTTGGAGTGGTGAAAAAGTTTTGAAAGTAGATGGTGATGGTTGCACAACATAGTGAATGTAATTAACATCACTGAATTGTACACTTAAAAATTGCCAAAATGTCTTAGCATTCTAGGAGACCAAGGTGGGAAGATCACTTGAGGTCAGGAGTTTGAGAGTAGCCTGAGTGATGACGAGACCCCATCTCTGCAAAAAAATAGAAAAATTAGCTGGGCATAATATTGTGTGCCTGTAGTCCCAGCTACTCGGGAGGCTAAGGCGGGAGAATCACTTGAACCCAGGAGTTTGAGGTTGCAGTGAGCTATGATAACACTATTGCCCTCTAGCCAGGGCAACAGAGCAAGAGACTATGAAAAAACAAAAGCTCAAATGGCAAATTTTACGTTATTTACCATTACTGTAACTTAAAAAAATCAATAATATAGCAAAAACCAAATCTAAAAATTGGTATACTTTAAGGCCTTTGATATCTCTAAACAAATTTCCCTACAGAAGAGTTGTAGCGATTTACATTCCTACCAGCAAAGCCCTTATGCATTGTTGACTGATCCTAGTAATTGGTCTCTTGGAGAGTTTAACTTAATTCATTATAACTGGCTATTATGGTATTATATATAGCTATTGAAAGCTGAGCTGAAACCTCAGCTGAAACCTAAGTAAGGGTGATTTAATGTTCAGTATTGAGAATCAGCTATGCAATTAGCTTTCTTAATATTTAACACCTGGTGTTATTTAATGGTGAATTTCCATAACAAAATGCAATTTTTTATCTCAAAGCCTAGCATGTTTCAGCCAATCTCAAGATGAGAATGAACAAGAACATGTTATTGATTTATTTGAAGCCTCAGCAACCTTAACCTTGGAGAAATATAACACATTTAAATGATTTAAAGCAAATTATTCTGCATTTGAGCCCTGAGTTCATGTCTAAATTCCTAACACCCCAGGCTGGCAGCTTTCTCTCTAGTATGTACAATCAAAATCTTTCTCCTAGTTCTTTGTAATGATGGAATAGTTGTATACCTGATGGCAGTGGTGGTTATGCAGATCTACACATTTGAGAAAATGACAAAGAACTATAAACATACACATACATTGTATAAATGCAAATTTCCTGGATTAGATATTTTACTATAGTTATATAAAATGCGATCATTGGGAGAAACTGGGCAAAAGGTACACAGGGCCTCTCTGTACTATCTTCACAATTTTCCATGAATCTGTAATTACTGTCATGAGCCATATAATGACATTTTGGTCAATGACAGCATATTCAATGGTGGTCCCATAAGATTATAATACTATATCTTTTCTGAAACTTTTCTATGTTTATGTATGTTTATATATACAAATACTTGCCATTATGTTACAACTGCCTACAGTATTCAGTACAGTAACATGCTGCACAGTTTTGTAGCCTAGATGCAGCAGGCTTTACCATATAGCCTAGGTGTGTAGTAGGCTATACCATCTAGGTTTGTGTAAGTATACCCAGTGATGCTTGTACAACAAAATCACCTGACAACTTATTTCTCAGAATGTATCCCCATCATTAAGCAACACATGCTTATATTTCACAATGGAAGATTTTTAAAACTCTTTCTCCAGGAGTTACCATAGGAACCTTTTAAATTTATTTTTTCCATAGATAATGCATTCATCTATGGTTTCTCTATATTCATCTATCAAGACTGTGATTCCAAAAGTCTTGCCTTCTTTCCTTTCTCCACCTAACCCATACCATCACCCCATTTCTATTGCTTCTCATAATTTCTTTTCTTCTATATTCTTCCAGTGTTTTTTGGTATAAATACAAGCAGATATCATTGTATATTCTTATATTTTTCCACCTCCCCCACTCAAAAGATGTGTGTTAGTTTGGGCCCCCTGAAAAGCTGTTGCCAAGACTTTAATGTGAGAGTAATCACCAAGGTTGGGATTTTGGGGTCAAAGGGAAAATGTATTTGAGATTTATAATAAATATTTCTAAAGTTGTTTTCCATAGGGATTGTACTGTTTTGCAGCCCACCAGCAAAGTATGAGATTACCAGTGTCTTCTCATATTGCCAAAAGAGTGGCAAACTTTTGAATTTTGGCAATCCACTGTGTGAAAATGGTATGATTTTAATTTGCATTTATCTTATTATAATGAGTAAATTTGGTCATCTTTGTATGTCTTTAAGGGTCATTAGTATTTCTTTTTCTATGGCCTGTCTATTTATGTCTTTTGCCAATTTTTCTTTTGGGTTCTTGGGTACTCTTTATATATAAGGGAGACTAACCTTTTGCCTAATAACCTTTTCAGATTGTAGTTTGTCTTTTGGCTTTGTTTATAGTGTGTTATGCTATGCAAAAGTTATCCTATGTAGTAGAATTAAGCAATCCTTTATTTTATGCTTTCATAGTCTTAATTAGAAGGCCTTCGCTCTCAATAAGATTCCAAAAGAATTGTTCCATGTATTCTTCTAATACTTTCATGTATGTACTTTCTATGTGTGATTTTTTTCAAATTAAATTCTCTATTGATTTGAAGTTTACCCAAGTGTATGTTACAAAAGATGAATTCACTTATCTTTTTCAAGAAGGCTACCAGTTGTCCTAAAACCATTTATTTAAATGATATATGTTTATTATACTGATTTGAGAGGCTACTTCTGTCATATACTAATATGTATGTGCTCTATTTCTGGACATTTTGTTCTGTTCCATTTGTCTGTCAATCTATTCATGCATAAGTACCATACTGTTTTAATTATTAAAGGTAAATAGTCTTTTTAATTAATCAATACTACTAATGTCAGTGCTATCATACATCTTCCTTTTGAAAATTTTCCTGACTGTTTGGCTTACTTTCTACCAAAAATTTAGAATCAGCTTGTCTAACTGTCCCTCCCAACCAGAGAAATCTATTGGCATTTTTATTGGAATGACATTAATTTTTAAATTAACTTAGGAAGAGTTATTGAGTCTTCCTACCCCTTAGAATATGGTATGTCTATTTGTTCAAAATTGCAATAATGTATTTGAAAATGTTTTATAATTTTTCTCAAAAAGATTTTGCTTACTTTGTTCTAGGTATTTATTCCTTTATGTTTCTAATATAAAGGGGATTTTCTCCAATATATCTTCTGATTGTTATTTGTATATACAAGTTTTTGATTTCTGCAGATCAGTTTTTTTATTCTGCTACCTTAAGTCTCTCTCTCTCCTCTCCTCCTACTCTTACTACTAGTAATTTTTAAGTTGATTAACTTGGGTTTTTCAGGCATACAATCATACTACTTTCCAATAGTGACAGCTTTACTTTCATTGTACCAATTTTTTATGCTTTCAATTTCTTTCTGTTTTCCAATTGTGTGCCCACTCTACTCTCTACCAAGTGAAGGCAATGAAGACCAAGGTAAGGAGGTAGTCACAGAGGCCAGAAGAGGCAATTTAGTGAGGGTGCTCCTTAGGCTTGTGTTTTGTCATAGTTTTTCTTCTATCATAGCCACAATTTGTGCCAGGCACTGTGCTAAACTCTTAGTTTACAAAATCCCATTTAATCTACAAGTAACCTATGGTGTCTGTACTACTACAAGCATTTTGTAGAATTTAAAAGCCTGAAATGCAGAGAGTGAAAAAAAAAAAGAAAAACTTACCCAAGGTCACAAAGAAAGTGGTAAAACTAAGATTCAAATCCAGGTCTGTCTAATTCCAAAGAAGCCACTCAACTTCCATGTTATTTGATTATACCAGAGGGCAGTGTAAGGTGACAATTGCTGTAACTTCTCAGAATAAGGACTCTGGTCTTGCTGAGGACCCCCATCTTTGAGCTGTCATATGTGGTTTTGGCAGGATCCAGATTGAAGTTTCCTAACCAGCTTGCATGGGATATCCCTACAGTGTCCCTGAATGGGTTTCCAGTTGTCCATAACTTCTGAAATAGAATACAACTTTTGTTTGTGGAGTCTAATTTTATTGTTGAACTTGTCATTTGTAAGTAATATCCAATGGGATAATGGAGTATATGCACAACCAGAGGAGATACATGCAGTGCGTGTGCCTGCCATTTACATATAGCATTTGCAATGCTCCATGAACCAGAATTCTGGTGGAGCCATGATGTATGAGAGTTTAGCAAGACTCAAAGTGAGTAAAAGGTAAGTATATTATGGAAGCCACTGACTGCCACAGAGTGATGGTAGATGTTCTGGCTCAAGAAGTAAAATTAAAAGTATTGACTTAACTTTATAAAGTGTTTCCACTGTTCTGGTAAGAATAAAATACATATGCATAAATGTGCTACAGAATACGAATTGTATAATGGTAATTCTGCATGAAAGGTAAGTGCTCTGATATTAGCATTTAAAACTGGCATTGTGCAATATGAACAATAAAATTTATGATGATTCATTAAAATTTTAATTTTTCTTTATTTAGAACAACATTAAATAGCAAATAAACACCAGGTCAAATAGAGAGAGAGAGAAAGAGAGAGAGAGTGATTGAGAGAAGGAAAGAGAGCGAGCACACAGTAAAAAGGAAAAAGCTTTTTATTTTAGTACCTTAATGGCATTTTTTCCCTACTTGTACAAGGAGCCTACATTTTCATTTTATGTTGAGCCTTGCAAATTATGTAGCCAATCTTGCTTGTAACAAGCCTCCCAGTGATTCTGATGTAAGGCCAGCAGTGAGAGCCACTGGAGCAGATGACCTTAGAAAGCACCTGTCAGTGCTGACATGCGGCAGGACCGGGAGTATTGGGAGGGCACGTGCTGCCCTCTAGTGTCTCTGACCGCACCTCTGCACAGTGTAGTAACCTGCGGCTCGAGCTTTGGTGTCTTGCTGCCTGACACTACTCTGACGCTTCCTGTAGAACTCCCTGGAAATTTTAGCTCTTGGGCATTAACAAAGAAGCTCATGTAGAATAGCGTTGCTGCTGAATGGCAACAACTATGCATCTCCGTCCCCAGCACCTCGGTGCATCTTAGGCGTTTGCTAGTATTTCCCAGGTATGAGACACAGCGAAGCTCCTTGGTAAGGCTTGTGTGGAGGGATGAGACTCACATCTGTGGCATGTCTGGCAGATTTTTCTTCACAAGAGTATATGGTCCATGGTACGTAAAATGTGGTAGCCATGAATGGTTTCCTGAAGAAATTCTATGATGACAACTGTAGCACTGCAGCATTATAATGAAAGCAGGATCTGGCTTAAGCAAGTTTTCTAGAAACAAATGAAGAATAATCTTTACAGTTGTGTAGGCCTCCAGAGTCCACAGTTTTTTCATGTACTGTTTTTCCCTGAAAATAAGACCTACCCATAAAATAAGCCCTAGCAGGATTTCTAAGCATTTGCACAATATAATTATGCCGAAAATAAGGTAGGAAGGTAGGTCGGTAGTTAGGTAGGCCCTACCCCGAAAATAAGACCTAGTGATAGGCTTGGCTATGCAGCGTATCTGCACAACCCATCATGCATTTTGTCACGGAACCGTAAAGAAGACAAGCAGCCCTTCTTATCTGCCCCGTCGTGACAGCTACTATCCCAGAGGTGACTGGAAAGGTGCAGACAGCCCCACCAACAAGGTCAGCTCCCCCTGTCAGGTCCAGGCCATTCTGTGCATGCTATGAGCTGAGGCTTTGAGAGGAAAATAACACATCTCCTGAAAATAAGCCCTAGGGTGTCTTCTTGAGGAAAAATAAATATAAGACCCTGTCTTATTTTCGGGGAAACACGGTACTTCATCACCCATGTTTGCTGCTCTCTCTAAACCACAAGGAGAGAAAGGCAAATGTGATGGTCCATGCCCAGGTCATTAAAAATAACAGATTTACTTAGCTAGCTATGTTTGTTGTGTGAATGTGCCCTTGTTTAAGAAGACACAATCCCACTGTCCTAGCCACACAAACACCCTCCATCAAGGAGCACCGACCAGGTCAGTAAACAAACCTATACTAAAGGCCTACTCTGCAAAAAGGCATTAAGACCATTTTGGGCTCTGCACTTGGCTCTGACTGCTCAGCCCTAAGACAGAGGAGCAAGGGCTGGTTGAGTGGCTGGAGGAGAGTTTGCAGCAGATGGTTTTCATGGCTCAGTGGGATGGCAGTGGCTGTGGGTTATCTATAAGGTATATAGTGCACTGGTTGGAGCAGGTGCCAGGTCTTCAGAATGTGGTGATTTGCCTGGGGCGAGGGGTCAGTCTGATGGGCCATGAGAACTGTTGCATCTGCATAAAGGGCAGCAGCAGGTACAGGAAGCAGGACAATTGGGTATGAGATATAGTGTTCTGCTCACCTCTTTTTCACCCCATTGTTAAGGGAGAGAGTCCCACTCTAGAGTTCTGGGATGGCTGAACATCCTACACCTGACCCTGGACAGATAAGATTGACAGCAGTTTATTAGCCACATATATTCACAGCCCAGGGGAGGAGGACACCACACACTGTGCATGGCCCAGGAGTAGAATGAAAAATCAAGGGCCATGGGAGGCAGTTTTTGTAGTAAAAAGAGGATGAGGTGACCCTTGGTTCCCCAGGGAGGATGTGATTGGCTTGTCTGAATAATTCTGTGGGTTGGGTGCAGCTGGTCTGGCTGATAGGTGAACTAACAAGGTGGGGATCTTTTTCCATTGGTTGAGGGGCATATCTTGCTAGAGCTGGCTAGGTCTTTGGGACTCTGTGAGGCTCCAAGATATATAAAATTTCATGTGATGTCAAAGAAGCACATGAAATTTTAGGCCTAACAATACATATAGGGCAGCTCAGTAATGTCAATAAGACAGCTGACTAGAGACTTCTAGCACTTGACTCCCCCACAAGAAAGGACCAAGGCAATAAACAAACAGCTAAGATTTGACTAGAAAGTCGAGGGGAGAGTGCTATAGTGCAGCAGGAGAGCAGAGAGGCACCTGTAGTGATCGGAAACCGAGAGGGGCAGCGGATTATGGCAGAAAAATATACATGGAGTCCACACTATAACATCTACCTAGATTAGAACGTAGACCAGTACACCTAATCAAAGTGATACCCCAGGACTCATCCCTGTGAATAACTCTTTCCTTACAAGGCCTACTCCATAAAATTAAAAGAGGCACTTTCCACCAGATGCATAGAAATTAACAAAGGGGCCTATCAAACATGAAAAAGCAAGGAAATGTGACACCTCCAAAGGAACACAAATTTTCCAGTAACATACCCCAATCATAAGGAATTATATAAAATGCCATAAAAAGAATTTAAAATAATAATCTTAAGGAAATTCAGTAAGATACAAGAGAGTATAGAGAGACAATGAAACAAAGTTGGGAAAACAATTCATGATTTAAATGAGAAATTCAATAGAGATAGATATCATAAAAAAGAATCAATCAGAAAAATTCAATAAATGAAATAAAAAATACAAATGAGAGCTTCAACAGTAAACTAGAGCAAGCAGGAGAAACAATTTCTGAACTCAAAGACATGTCTTGTGAAATAATATGGCAGACAAAAAACCAAAAAAGAATGAATAAAGGCTGGGTGTAGTGGCTCACACCTGTAATTTTAGCACTATGGGAGGCCAAGGCAGGCAGATTGCTCAAGGTCGGGAGTTCGACACCAGCCTGAGCAAGAGTGAGACCCCGTCTCTACTAAAAATAGAAAGAAATTAATTGGCCAACTAATATATATAGAAAAAATTAGCCGGGCATGGTGGCACATGCCTGTAGTCCCAACTACTTGGGAGGCTGAGGCAGAAGGATTGCTTGAGCCCAGCAGTTTGAGGTTGCTGTGAGCTAGGCTGATGCCATGGCACTCTAGATTGGGCAACAGAGTGAGACTCTGTCTCAAAAAAAAGAATGAATCAAGCCTACAGGATTTATGGCACACCACTAAGTGAATGAATAGTCACATTATAGGAATTCCAGAAGGAAAGAAGAAGGCAAAAGGTTTAGAAAACATATTTAATGAAATAATAGCAGAAAACTTCCCAAGTCTTGGGAGACAGATGGACATCAAGATTCAGGCAGCTCAAATAATCCCAAGTAGATTCAGCCCAAACAGGTTCTCACCAAGGCACATTATAATCAAATTGTCACAAGTCAAAAACAAAGAAAGAATTACAAAACAGCAAGAGAATAGCATCAAGTCACATACATATAAAGGAATCCCCATTAGAATACAGTAGAAACCTTATAAGCCAGGAGAGAATAGGATGATATATTCAAAGTACTGAAAGGAAAAAAAACTTTTAGCCAAGAATATTATGTCCAGTAAAGCTATGCTTTGGAAGTAAAAGAGAAATAAAATCTTTCACAGCCAAACAAAAACAAGGGAATTCATCAGTACTAAACCAGCCTTACAAGAAATGTGCAAGGGAAACCTACATATGGAAGTGAAAAGACAACAACCACCATCAATAAAACACAAAACTATAAAACTCATTTGTAAAGCTGATATCCAAAGGAGAAAGAAAAAGGAATCAAACCATATCATTACAGAAAATTACCCAACCTTAAAAATAAACAATGACAGGATGTTAGGAACGATGGATATTAAAAATAACCAGAAAACAATCAGTAAAATGACAGAAGTAAGCCCTTACTTATCAGTTATAACATTGAATGTAAATGGATTAGATTCTCCATTTAAAAGACAAAGATTGGCTGAATGGATAAATAACAACAACAAAAGACCTAATTATATGCTGCCTACAAGAAACTTGCCTCTACCTGTAAAGACACACATAAACCAAAAGTGAAGGGATGGAAAAAGATATTCCATGCAAATAGAATAAAAGTGACCAAAAGCAGTTATACTTATATCAAACAAAACAGATTTCAAGTCAAAATCTCTAAAAAGAGACAAAGAAGGACATTATATAATAATAAAGAGATCTCAGCAAGAGAATATAACAATTCTCTTGTGTAAATATATATACACCCAACACCAAAGCACCTAGATATATAAAGCAAACATTATTCTATCTAAAGGGGTAGCTTCTAATACAATACTAGTTGGGGACTTCAACAGCCCTCTTTTAGCATTGGATGGATTATCAAGACAGAAAAATCAACAAAGAAACATTGGATTTATACTGTATCATAGACCAAATGAATCTAACAGATATTTATAGAACATTTCACCCAACATCTATAGAAAACATTCTTTTCTTTTTCTTTTATTTTTATTTTATTTTATTTATTTTTTTTTTTGAGACACAGTCTCACTGTATTGCCCTGGCTAGAGTGCTGTGGCATCAGCCTAGCTCACAGCAACCTCAAACTCCTGGGCTCAAGCAATCCTTCTGCCTCAGCCTCCTGAGCAGCTGGGACTACAGGCATGCACCACCTGGCTAATTTTCTCTATATATGTTTTTAGTTAGCCAATTAATTTCTTTCTATTTTTCGTAGAGACAGGGTCTCTCTCTTGATCAGGCTGGTTTCAAACTCCTGACCTTGAGCAATCCGCCCACCTTGGCCTTCCAGAGTGCTAGGATTACAGGCATGAGCCACTGCGCCCAGCCGAAAACATTCTTTTCATCAGCATGTGTACACTCTCCACTATTGACTATATGTTAGGAAATAAAACAAGTCTCAAAAAAATTTTTTAAATAAAAATCATGTCAAGTATCTTATCTGACCACAATAGAATAAAACTAAAAATCAGTAACAAGATGAACATTTGAAACTTTTCCATTCCAAACACATGGAAATTAAGCAACATGCTCCTCAACGACCAATGGGTGAAGGAAAAAATTAAGAATGCAAATTTATCAGGGAGGCTGAGGCAGGAGGATCACTTGAGCTCAGGAATTCGAGACCAGCCTCAGCAAGAGTGAGACCCCATCTCTACTTAAAATAGAAAAAATTAGTGGGTGCGGTGGTATGCGCTTGTAGTCCCAGCTACTTGGTAGGCTGAGGCAGGAGGATTGCTTGAGCCCAGGAGTTTGAAATTGCTATGAGCTAGGCTGACGCCATGGCACTCTAGCCTGAGCAACAGAAGGAGACTATCTCAAAAAGAAAAAAAAAAGAATGAAAATTTAAAATTTCTTGAAGTATATTAAGACAGCAACACAACATACCAAAACCTATGAGACACAGCAAAAATGGTGCTAAGAGGCAAGTCATAGCAACATAAAAGAGACGGGCACTCATTATGTTGCTGAGGCTGGTCTCGAACTCCTGGCCTCAAGTGAGCCTCTTACCTCGCTTGGCTTCCCAAAGTCCTGGGATTATAGGCATGAGCCACCATGCCCAGCCCCCACTCCACTGTTGATGTACAATTTTTTGTTGCATCCAGTTTAAGATTCTTATAAATGATGCCACTTTGAGCATTCAAATACATGTCTTTTGGGTAACATATGTATGTTTCATACACATGTACAAATCTAAGAATGAAATTGCTAGGTAATTGGGAAATGCATATATTCAGCTTTACCAGATCCTGCCAAACAGTTTACCAAAATATTTGTATCAATTTACCTTCCTAGGCCGGGTGCGGTGGCTCACGCCTGTAATCCTAGCACTCTGGGAGGCCGAGGCGGGTGGATTGCTCAAGGTCAGGAGTTCAAAACCAGCCTGAGCGAGACCCCGTCTCTACTATAAATAGAAAGAAATTAATTGGCCAACTAATATATATATAGAAAAAATTAGCCGGGCATGGTGGCACATGCCTGTAGTCCCAGCTACTTGGGAGGCTGAGGCAGCAGGATTGCTTGAGCCCAGGAGTTTGAGGTTGCTGTGAGCTAGGCTGATGCCATGGCACTCACTCTAGCCTGGGCAACAAAGCAAGACTCTGTCTCAAAAAAAAAAAAGAAATTTACCTTCCTACCAGCTATGTATGGGAGTTTCAGTTGCTCTAGATCCTCATCATCTCTTGGCATTGTCAATCTTTTTAATTTTTTTTCTGACAAGTCTATTTTAGCATCTCATTGTGGTTTTAATTATTTGTATTTCTGTGATTTCTAATAAGGTTGAGAAGCTTTTCATTTGTTTTTTGCCATTTAATTATCTTTTCCTGTGAAGTGCCTGTTCTGGTCCTTTGCTCATTTGTCTGTTGGTTGTCTTTTTCTGATTGATTTGTAGAACTTCATTATATGTTCTGGATACAACCCCTGTAATTCTTGAATTCTTTAAATATTTTCCATGTATCTTTTCTGCTTCTGTGGCTTGTGTGCGCACGCTCGCGCTGGCTCTCTCTCTCTCTCTCTCTCTCTCTCTCTCTCTCTCTCTCTCTCTCATTTTTTTAGAGATGGAATCTCACTTCTCAAAAAAAGGTGGGGGGCTAGACTCAAACTCCTGAGCTCAAGTGATCCTTCTGCCTCAGCTTCTCCAGTAGCTGGGACTGCAGGTATGCCCCACCATGTTTGGCTGCCTTTATTCTCTCTTAATGGTGTCTTTTGATAAACAAAAGGTCTTGATTTTAATGTCATGCAATGTATCAATCTTCCTTTATGGTTAGTGCTTTTTGTGTCCTTTTAAAGAAATTTTCCCTATCCTTAAGGTAATGAAGATATTCTTCTATGTTATATTCTAGAAGCTTTATGATTTGTTGTGACCACCCTAAAGCAACTGGTTGGGCCCCCACCCAAAATTTGGTTTGAATGTCACTACTGATGATGTCACACACAACAAGAGGGCATGAAAATGTTTATTACTTACATAATTGAGGTCTCTGGGGAGAAAAGGGCATGCCTCCCAAGCAGGCCAAATGGCTTGAGTAAGCAAGGAAGGGAGACTGGCTTGGAGTTTCTGTTGTGTATTCAGTGATCAGGCCAGGGTAAGCGTTCTTGTGTGGGGGCCAGGACCTGTGTAGTTTGAATCCCACCAGTACCAAAGAAGGGAGCACCCAGGCCTTCTCATCAGCTTGCCCAGATGTGGGGCACAAGGGAACAAGAGTGGGGTGAGGTTTTAAAGGTGTCAACAAACTCAAAAAATGAGCCGGACTTCCTATTATATGGTTTTACTTTTGTCATTTAGATATACAGTCTACCTGTAGTTGTATTTTCTATGTAGTGTGAGGTAGAGGTCATTTCATTTTTTTAACCTATGGATATCAAAATGACCTAGCTGCATTTACTTAAAAGATTCTTTCTTTCTCCGTTGTTCTACAGTGCTATATTTGTCATAAATCAAGTGTCCACAGAGGTATAAATCTGTTTCTTTATTCCTTATTCTAAATATTCTATTCCATTGTGTCAGTGTCTATTCTTATATCAGTATCACATTGTCTAATAGATTTATAAGTTTTGATATCTAGTAGATGGTACCCTTTGTTCTACTTCAAGATTGTCTTGGTTATTCTTAGTTCTTTGCATTTCCGTATACATTTTAGAATGAGAATATCAATTTTCACCAAAAATAAAATAAAATAATATGCTAAGATTTAGATTGAGATTGCATTGAAACCATAGATCATTTGGGAGAAATGTATATCTTTATAATATTGAGTCTTCCAATATTAATATATGAACATGGTATGTACCTCATTTATTTGAGTCTTCTTCAATTTCACTGAATGTTTTATAAGTTATGTATGGAGTTCTTATATAGTTTTTATTAGATTATTCCTGGTTATTTGATGATTTTATAAATCATATTTTTAAGTTTATTTTCTAATGGTTTGTTGCTAATTTATAGAAAGTCAATCGACTTTTATATATCGATGTCCTATCTAGTAACCTTGCTAAATCACCAATTTATTCTGATAGGTTTTATCTGTAGGTTCTTTTGTATTATCAACATATAAATCAAGTCATCTGTGAATGACGGCAACTTTCTTTCTTTCTTTCCAGTCATTACCACTTTCTTCTTTTTCATGTTTTATTAGATTGGCTAGGACCCACAGTATAATATCGAATATAAAGAGTGATAGCATGCATGTTTATCTCATGGGTAAAGCTTTCAACATTTCTCCTTTAAATATGGTGTTTGCTTAGTAGATATTATTTATCGTATTTCTTCTGTTCCTTGTTTGAGAAAAGTTTTTGTAATGAATGGATGTTTAATTTATCAAAATCTTTTTCTACATCTATCAAAATGATCATATGATTTTTCTTCCTAATTCTATTAATGTGAATTACATTGATTGTTTTTTCAATCGTAAGCCTGCCTTGAACTCCTGAAATGAATCCAATTTGGTCATGGTGTTTTACTGTTTTTATATATCATTGGATTTAGTTTGGTAATAGTTTGTTTAGGCTATTATTTTCCTTTCTCATACTATCATTGTCAGCTTTGGTACCTTTTGACTGGTAGCTAAGCTAGAGGCACTGTCAATGCCAGATCACCATAGTTCAATCAGGGACTGAGAGGATTCAAAGTGGACTCAACCCCTGTGAGGGCTTGTCTATTTTCGTTCATACTTACTGCTATCGTACAGCCCTTCAGAGTCAACCAAAAGCCTATGTTGCTTACCGGACCCCCTCCTCCTTATCAGACCCTGAATTCCAATTTTTGTCAGGTCTATCCTATGAATCTGTCAAAATTTTGCTCAATTTTTCAGCCTTTCAGCTCTTTTTTTAAAAAAAAAATTTTATTTCAGCATATTATGGGGGTACAAATGTTAAGGTTGCGTATATTGCCGATGCCCTCCTTCCCCCTCAATTCAGAGCTTCAAGCGTGACCATCCTCCAAATGTTGCACATCTCACTCATTATGTTTGTATATACCCATCCCCTCCTCCCCCCTCCCACCTGCCGAACACCCGATAAATGTTACTCCTATATGTCCACTTAGGTTGATCCGTTAATACCAATTTGCTGGTGAGTACATGTGGTGCTTGTTTTTCCATTCTTGAGCTACTTCACTTAGTAGAATGGGTTCCAGCTCTATCCAGGAAAATACAAGAGGTGCTATATCACCATTGTTTCTTTTTCTTTTTTTTTTCTTGAGACAGAGTTTCACTTTGTTGCCCAGGCTAGAGTGAGTGCCGTGGCGTCAGCCTAGCTCACAGCAACCACAAACTCCTGGACTCAAGAGATCCTCCTGCCTCAGCCTCCCGAGTAGCTGGAACTACAGGCATGTGCCACCATGCCCAGCTAATTTTTTCTATATATATTAGTTGGCCAATTAATTTCTTTCTATTTATAGTAGAGACGGGGTCTCGCTCTTGCTCAGGCTGGTTTTGAACTCCTGACCTCGAGCAATCCGCCCACCTCGGCCTCCTAGAGTGCTAGGATTACAGGCGTGAGCCACCTCGCCGGGCCAGTTTCTTAAAGCTGAGTAGTACTCCATGGTATACATATACCACATTTTATTAATCTACTCATGAATTGATGGACACTTGGATTGTTTCCACAGCTTTGCGATTGTGAATTGTGCTGCTATAAACATTCAAGTGCAGATGTCTTTTTCATAAAGTGACTTTTGATCTTTTGGGTAGATGCCCAGTAGTGGAATTGCTGGATCAAATGGTAGATCTACTTATATCGCTTTGAGGTATCTCCATATTGCTTTCCATAGAGGTTGAACTAGTTTGCAGTCCCACCAGCAGTGTAGGAGTGTTTCTATCTCTCCACATCCACGCCAACTTTTATTGTTTGGGGACTTTTAGGACAGCTACAAATGTCAGATTCGCCTCAGTAAGCTTCTCTTCTCACCAGAGTCTTGGCCCTGTAATTCCTCACTGCTTTGGTAGTTATACAATGCCTTTAAACATATTTAAAAAAAATATTTTGTCAATATTTTCTGGTTATTCTTAGCAAGTGGGTTAGTTTGAATCAATTTATCATTGGATTGAAAGGTCCTTAATTGTTTACTTTTGAAATGCTTTTTTTTAAATTTAGAAATCAGTTGGACAATTAAAATATATAGAGAAAAAATTAGCCGGGCATGGCGGCACATGCCTGCAGTCCCAGCCACTCGGGAGGCTGAGGCAGGATGATCGCCTGAGCCCAGGAGTTTGAGGTTGCTGTGAGCCAGGCCGACACCATGGCACTCTGGCCCAGGCAGTGCCCAGCTGCAGCTGTCTTATGTGGAAGGGGAGCAGGACTGGTGTGGGCAGCCAGCATTTCTGGCACATATAAAGAAGGTTCACAGTGGCTCCCAACCCTAGCTGTGTGTAGCTTTTAACAAAATGCATGTGCCTGGGCCCAGCCCTAGAGATTCTGTTTCAGTAGGTTGGGCTGGTGCCTGGGAGAATCTGGATTCTTAAAGTCTTCACTAGTGATACCAATGCACAGCCAGGCCTGAGAGTCATTAGTATGCCCGTAGTGCAGACTTCTGGCATTGCTCTCAACAGTTTTAAAAATCATTTCTCAGAATTTTCAGTGTGAACAATGTTTAGTTGGCTTCAACCCAAAACAGGACTGAGAGTCAATACTTTTGCATAGGTTTCCAGTAATAGAGTATATGTAGTGATTAATAATATATAGTGTGATTTCTTTTCTTTTTCTTTTTTCTGAGACAGAGTCTCACTGTGTTGCCCAGGCTAGAGTGAGTGCCATGGCATCAGCCTAGCTCACAGCAACTTCAAACTCCCCAGCTCAAACAATCCTCCTGCCTCAGCCTCTTGAGCTGCTGGGACCACAGGCATGCACCACCATGCCCAGCCAATTTTCCCCACATAATTTTAGTTATCCAACCAATTTCTTTCTATTTTTAGTAGAGACGAGGGTCTCGCTCTTGCTCAGGCTGTTTTTTTTTTAATTTTAGCGTATTATGGGGGTACAAGTGTTAAGGTTACATATATTGCCCATGCCCTCCTCCCCCCTTGAGTAAGAACTTCAAGCATGTCCATCCCCAAAACGTTGCACCTCTTACTCATTGTGGTTGTATATACACAACCCCTCCTATCCCCTCCCACCCTCCCAACACCCGATAAATGTTACTCCTATATGTCCACTTAGGTGTTGATCCATTATTACCAATTTGCTGGTGAGTACATGTGGTGCTTGTTTTTCCATTCTTGAGCTACTTCACTTAGTAGAATGGGTTCCAGCTCTATCCAGGAAAATACAAGAGGTGCTATATCACCATTGTTTCTTAAAGCTGAGTAGTACTCCATGGTATACATATACCACATTTTATTAATCCACTCATGAATCGATGGACGCTTGGGTTGTTTCCGCAGCTTTGCAATTGTGAATTGTGCTGCTATAAATATTCGAATGCAGGTGTCTTTTTCATAGAGTGACTTTTGATCTTTTGGGTAGATGCCCAGTAGTGGAATTGCTGGATCAAATGGTAGATCTGTTTATATTGCTTTGAGGTATTTCCATATTGCTTTCCATAGAGGTTGAACTAGTTTGCAGTCCCACCAGCAATGTAGGAGTGTTCCTATCTCTCCACATCCATGCCAGCATTTATTGTTTGGGGACTTTTTGATAAAGGCCATTCTCACTGGAGTTAAGTGATATCTCATTGAGGTTTTGATTTGCATTTCCCTGATGATTAGAGATGTTGAACATTTTTTCATATGTTTGTTGGCCATTATTCTGTCTTCTTTTGAGAAGTTTCTGTTCATGTCCTTTGCCCATTTTTTGACTGGGTTGTTTGATTTTTTTTCTGGCTGATTTTCCTGAGTTCTAAATAGATTCTAGTTATCAGCCCTTTA
>VSMD01037420.1:0-33599 GCA_008750895.1 Mirza zaza
GATCTGCTGTTGGCTTGTAAGAAGTTGAAGCCTAGCACTGATGGTTGGTGCTCTTACATATGACTTCTTGATGTGATTTGGCTTCCTCAAAGCATGGTGGCCTTAAATGTTTCAAGCAACTTAGAGAATGGCACAAGGCTCCAAGCACAAGTGTTTCAACAATGTAGATTTTGCATCACCCTTTATAACCCATTCCTCAATTCTGTGGTAATCTATCTATTGCAGCATTTCCAGGGGTAGAAATGTCAAAGAATTTTGGGGAGGAATGCTTTCAAATAGCCACACTTTTGTATAGTAGAGGAAAAGAAAGCACCTCCAAGTTTTGTCGTGGCCAGACCTGCTGTTGCCAAAGAACCAGTAAGAGACAGAGTCAAGAATTAATGTAACATATTAGGTAAATTCTTGAATATTGATGTGGCCCTTCCCACTTAATTGTTTTCATATAAAAAGCAGAAAACCCAGAGTTCTGAGTAACTCTGAACTGGCATATGATGATTATCCTACACAGGTTGCATTGGCACTTGAAATTTGAAGGATACTTTGTATAGAACTAGCATCTAGGTAACTAGTAACTAGGTAACTGCAGGGGAGCTCCACTCACTTCTATGATTATCTAGTCATTTCCTTTGCATTGTTTGCTGGTCTGTATTAAACCAAAATGAAAGCAACCTATGTCTGAATTTCCATTCTAATCAATGTTCCAGTCTTCAAACTTTATTATCTAGTGTCTTAGCCTAGTTTGGAATAACAAGAACATTTTATGCTTGGAAGTATAAAAACTATTTTGATAGCAGTGACGTTATTGATATATAAAGCTCAGTAACTTTTCTAATTATAACCAGGCAGAAATAAGTGTCATGGCATTTTTGCTTATCAGGTCACAGATAATTTCTCATTCTAAGGATTTGTAGACTGATAGATTAATATTGGAAAAACAATGCAATTTGCTGAAATTCTGTCTCAGTTTGCTGGTCTTATAATGGAGAGAACATTTTAAATAATGTGGGGAGATTTGGTGAGAATTAAAAATGATGGGTGTGAACAGCTCCTGGCATGGAGCAGGCACTCAGTAACTGCTGGCTTCATTCATTACAGATAATGAACCAATAACATGAGCCAGAAGTGATGTCTCCCTCACACTCCTAATTTACTTTATTTCCTTCCTGCCCCACATGAGAGTACAAATTATTTTTCCTTGCAGGAATTACTTGTGATAATTTCTAATTACTAAGGGTGGTGATAGAGCTAGGGAATAAAGACATCCAGCTTCTGATGTACGAATTCCATGTACTGATAATCTAGCATTATGCTGTTATCGGGAGAAGCATTGCTCAATTTTAAGACACCTAGAAAAACTATATTACAGTGGTAAGAAGCTCAAAGTTATAGCAGAGGCACAGACTGAATGATTTTAAATCTTATCTAATCAACAAATATCCACATAGATTACCTCCATAGGTCATTATTTGTCATTTGCCATTTTTGCATTTGTAGTACAATATATTTATTAACAGTATTGATGAAAACAGAACAACTCTCTTTGATGTTAGAGACCTTGGCAAATGTAAAGTATTTAAAAAATGAATTGATTGCCTTATAAATATGAGTTCACTGGCTAAACCCAGTGATGGGACTGTAATGATGTGGCATCAGTAAGATTGATGAATGACCAAGCGATATGTGAGAGTGTGTGAGTGTTAAAATAAACATCATATAAGTTTGTTTGTCCCTTTTGAAAATTATCTGAAGAATGTGTTTGTTTGTACTTTTTCCAGTGAGAAAGGTGAAAGAAGTGAGCTTCAAATGTTTTGCCTGTAGTAATTTTGAGGCCTTGGGTTGGAGTTTTTATTCTGTCAGTTGTGAAATCATCTAGTTTCTGGGTCCCAGCATTCATGGATGACTGAGATGTAGAAAGTGACCCAGTTCAGATGGTGCCCAGTGAAAAATTTTAGTAAATTAATTTTAAAATATGTTTTTAAAGTGATGCTATAGTTTGGATGTTTGTCTCTTCCAAATCTCATGTTGAAATTTAGTCCCTAATGTTAGAGGTGGGGCATTTGGGTCATGGGTATATATTACTCATAAGTAGATTAATGCCTTCTCTCAGGGGTAAGTGAGTTCTCTATTAATTCCCTGAGAGCTGGTTGTTAAAAAGAGCCTGACACCTTCTTCCCCTCTCTCTCTCTTGCTTCTTCTTTTGTCATGTGATCTCTGCACATGCTGATTCCCCTTTACCTTTCCTGAGTAGAAGCAGCCTGAGACTTTCATCAGATGCCTGATCCTCCAGTCAGAAGAATCATGAGCCAAAGGAACCTTTTTTCTTTATAAGTTGCCGACTCTCAGATATTCCTTTATACCAACACAAAACAGGCTAAGACAAGTGATATATACATGAGTGATATAACTAGAGAATAATTCAAGGCAATTTGTTCAAATTCACTTCTTTGACTTTTTAAATTGAAATTTTTATTGAAACAATTATGGATTCACATGAAGTTTTAGAAAATAATTCTGTACCCTTTACTCAGTTTTTTCAAATGACAATATCTTACAAAACTGTAATACAATGCCACAGCCTAGTTATTGACATCGATACAATTCAGCTGTCTTATTCAGATTTTCTCAGTTTTGCTTCTACTCATTTGAGTGTGTATGTATTTACTTCTATACATTTTATCATATGCATAGGTTTGTGCATCCTCAATTACAGGCAAGATACAGAGTCATTTCCTCAAAACAAGAATCCCTTATGGTTCCCTTTTATAACTGCATTCATCTACGTTCTACTCTTCCCTATCCCTAACCCTGGCAATCATTAATCTCTTCCATTTCTAAAATTTCATCATTTCAAAAATGTTATATAAATGGAACCATGCAGTATGTAACTTTTGGAGACTGGCTTTTTAAAAATTCAATATAGTACTCCAGCAATACATCCAGGTTGTTGTGTGTATCGACAGTTTATTCCTTTCTATTACTGAGTAGTATTCGTAATATGGATGTATCATAGTTTGTTTAACCATTCACCCATTGAATGGCATCTGAGTTGGTTCTAGTTTTTGGCTATTAATAATTAAGCCTTTATAAAAAATCACATATAGGTTTCTCTGTGAACATAAGTTTTCATTTCTCTGGGATATATACTCAGGAGTGCAATTGCTGAAAGGTTTAGTAGCTACATATTTATATTTTTAGGAAAATGCCAAATTGCTTTCTAGAATAGATATGCCATTTTGCATACCCACTCTCAAGGTATGAGTAATTTAGTTTTTCTACATCTATACCACAATTTGGTATTGTCATTATTTTTTTAACCCTTCAGGTAAGTATTAATATATAGTTATATTTCCTTGTCATTTTATTTCCCTGATGAATAATAATGTTGAATATCCTTTCATATGTTTACTTGCCATCTGTCTATCCTCTTTTTGGAAATGTCTGTTAATGTCTTTTGCCCATTTTCTTCTGAATTGTTTGTTTACTATTGAATTTTATGACGTGTGTGTGTATAGACACACAATTTATATATATATAAATTCTCTTTTCCTAGATATAACTCTTTGTTGTATATGATGTTTGTATATATTTTATTCAGCTGTTTACCTTGTCTTTCCATCCATTTGACAGAATCTTTTGCAGATAAAAGTTTTTAATTTTGATGAGGTTACATTTTTCTTGTATAAATTACAGTGTGAAGTCTGAGACCTCATTTCCTTGCTCTAGATCCCCAAACTTTCTACACTTTTTTTCTTAAAAGTTTTATAATTTTATATTTTACATTTAAGTCTATGATCCATTTGTGTATGAGGTGTTAGGTTTAGATTGGGTTTCATTATTTTGCTGATTTATGATCAATTGCTTAGCACATTTTCAACATTTGTTGAAAATTGCCTCTTTATTTCATTAACTTTTTTAAATCTCTTTTTCAAAAATCAATTGAGCATATTTTTGTGTATCTATCTGGGTTCTCTATTCTGTTCCATTAATCTATGTGTGTATTCCTCAACCAATATCACACTATCTTGATTACTGTAACTATTTAGTAAGACTTAATATTGATTGTGTGATTAATCTCACTTTATTCTTCTGTGTCAAAATTGTCTTAGTTATTATGGGCCCTTCATGTTTCCATATCAATTTTAGAATCAGATTACTGAGTCCTAAAAGCTTTGCCAGCCTGGGAAGTCTCTTTGTCTTCATAAGTCTGAGACAATCCATCCTCATATCAGCTTTTACATAATCTTTAAGTTTAAATGTAAGATCTTGTAGAAGCTAAATCAGGTAGGAAAGAATCTTGTAACTAGATATAGGAATATTAATGAATATATACATATATAGTGTCATATTTCCTCTTTTTGCATTACTCTATAATTAATCGAAGCAAAATTATTTTTCTGAAATGAAATCCCTTAGGGAACATAAAGAAATATAGTTTTCATGTTGGTGTAGAGACAGTTCAGTAACTTAGAAGGAGTTTTGTGCTTTAGAATTAATAACATGAGAAAAAAAGAATTAATAATATGGGAATCACTTATTATTTTAATGGTAAAATGCCAAGGTTCTAGTTAACAGAGAGTTTCAGGACTTTGAGTGTTAGATTAACTGATTAATTTTTTTGTACATTTGGCAAAGAATGTGACTTCATAGGATATCGTTTACATTTGCATAACATTTAAGAAAGATGGAAATAACTTGGGGAAAAATTAAGTATTTAAAATGAAACCTTGTGTCAAATATGATTAATTAGCACCCAATATTTATTTATTTATTTTTTACCCCTTTCTCAGGAATCTACTTGTCCTATATGGCCTGGAAACTTAGTACTCCATTTCCTTGCCACTAGAATTGTAAATATAAATAATTTCCTGCCTATTAAATGCCCTGTGTGAGATTTAGAAGATAGAAAGGTCGGCTAACTAGTACTCTTAATATCATTTTGCTAACTTAGTTTTCCTTTGCCATGTGACTTAACATATTCATAGGTTCCAGGAATGGATATCGTTGGAAGGCCATTATTCTCGTTATTCTGCCTACCATTGAAGGCCCCTTCAAATTAAAGCTGAGAGCAGTAGAGTTCAAAACGTTGTCCAGGGGTTACTAAAAAGTAGCCATGTCAGCTTTGCTACCCCTAGACTTTTCCTGAGTCCTCAACTCCTCTCCCAAGCCCTAAAAAATTAAATTCATTTAAGGAAACCTAAACTTCTATCTGAGAAAAGATGTTTTGAGTTCCTTTTCCTCTCCTGAAAAACCAAATGGGAAATAGCTCCAAAAGAATCAATAGAAGAGATTGAGATACATTAAAGAAATTGAGATTGGCAGCTCATTTCCTGGATGTAGCAGAATTGATGTTCTGCACTCTGGGCAGACCTAGCAGAGGAAATGCTAGAATTAGATGGAGATAATGAGGTACAGAGATAAGCAGTGGTCAAACACTGGAACAACTGCTATTTGTTGAGGATGAAGGTCAAGTTGGCATGGCAGAAACTGGAAAGTTACATATACCACCTGGCTGCCCCGTACTGCATGTATACCCCATGAGAGGGCTGTTGGCATTCCTGTAACTCAGAGGCATAGACAGTTGAGGTTAGCCAGAGAAGCCTTAAAATACAGGAGAAAATTATAATAACACCAGTTATTTAAACAATATAATTCATAAACACCCTAGAACCATGGCTTTCTTGATTAAATATTGCAGGATTTTTTTTAAAAAATCAATTTGAGACTATGTTAAGATACTCTGTAAGTTCGTCTATAGAGTATCTCACCTTTTCAGAGGGGAGATGCCGAAGATATACTTTTTACATTTGAGAAAGTGACATTTTCTAACTTTGCCTGGTAAAATGTGTTTGGGCTTTTATGCTTCTAACTTACCTAACCCTATAAAGTAGTTCTAATTCCCATTTTACACCTGAGGAAATTAAGGCAGAAAGAGATTTTGTAATCTGTGAAACGTCACAAAATTATGAAGTACTGGAATCCAGATTTTGTGTGGGAATTTTGCTTCTAGAGCTGGCACTATATACAACGAGGC
The DNA here is from genome assembly GCA_008750895.1 of Mirza zaza. NCBI lineage: Eukaryota > Metazoa > Chordata > Mammalia > Primates > Cheirogaleidae > Mirza > Mirza zaza. The sequence goes on from VSMD01037420.1 coordinate 6,032, forward strand.
TCACAGCCTAGCAAAACAAAAAAGTTAATTGTAAGTACTTGCTGAAGTGGATTGAATTGACATAATGATGACTTACCTATAACTCATCATTATCACCAGCCTTGATGCTTAATGTAGCTCTCAGTATTTTACAAAATATGGTAGGATAAATTATTCTTTTCCAGAAAGAGTAGTTAGTGAATCACACTGTTAAATTACCTAATTTTCCAATTGTCAATTGTTAAATTGCCTAATACATTTTCTCAGTGGTATTTTGTTTTCCTTGAAGAAGTAAACAAACAGTAAAACTTTTATCTCATCCAACAGAGTGTAAGGCTTCTCTCTGAACAATGCTTTATGCTTTTGCATGGGTGATGTTAAAGTCATCTTTAAGCATTTAAAAGGCAAATTGCTTTATCCATGACAATTTTATTGTGTTAGAAAAACTTAATTGCAGAATAAGGTCCTTACCCTCTCACTTTGATGTCTGTGGTAAACTTAAAGTCAATGCTTTATGTTAACAATAACTAAAGAATGAGGGTTCATACTTTAGCAGAAACTCAGCCTATAGTATAATAAAAATGAGGTTGTTAACTTTAAGTATCTACTCAGTGAAAAATAACTATAGAGGAGTAGATTGCACAGAAATTCTGTGGAATTTCTTTGTGGAAAAAGATTCTTTGTGGAAAAAGAATATTATACACAGACATACACACATATACATATATAAATAACATATTTTATAATTAGAAAGTAGTTAATACTTGAAAATTCAGAAGGCATACAGAGAAATAAAGCCCATTGTTCAAATTTCACTACCTAAAAGTAACCACTGTTATAAATGTGATGCCTATCTTTACAGATATTTGGTTTTATGTTTGTGTGTATGTGCCTCTATGTTTCACTTTATAAAAATATACACCAGAGTATTTATATTGTGTTAATGTTTAAATCCCATCCAAAATTCATATGTTGTGATCCTAACTCTCACAGTGATGGTATTAGTAGGTGAGGGTTTTGGGAGATGATTAGGTCAGGATTAGCGTTCGTCTAAAGGAAGCCTAAGAGAGTTTGTATGCCCCTTTCACATGTGAGGACACAGTAAAAAGATGGTTGTCCATGAACCAGTAAGTGAACCCTCACTAGACACCAAATTTGTTCATGTCTTGATCTTGGACTTCCCAACCTCCAGAAGTGGGAGAAACAAATGTTTGTTATTCATATGCCACCCATTCTATAGTCATTTGTTATCTCAGCCCTAACAGACTAAGACGGCATTCAATGTTTTAAAGAAATTTTCTCTTATTAGTATATTATTAAGTTCTTTCTATGTCCATAGATATGCTTCTATAATATAGACTTATTGGCTGTAAAGTAATCTAATAGTATCATAATTATGTCAAAATATCTTTAGTTTAAGAAATTTTGAAGTTAGTTAAGAAATTAGTTAAGAAATTTTGAAGTTAGTTAAGAAATTAGGTTAAGAAATTTTGAAGTTAGTTAAGAAATTAGTTAAGAAATTTGTTAAGAAATTTTCTCGTATGTTTTAAAGAATTTTTCTCTTATTAGTATATTATTAAGTTCTTTCTATGTCCATAGATATGCTTCTATAATATAGACTTATTGGCTGTAAAGTAATCTAATAGTATCATAATTATGTCAAAATATCTTTAGTTTAAGAAATTTTGAAGTTAGTTAAGAAATTAGTTAAGAAATTTTGAAGTTAGTTAAGAAATTAGGTTAAGAAATTTTGAAGTTAGTTAAGAAATTAGTTAAGAAATTTGTTAAGAAATTTTCTCGTATGTTTTAAAGAATTTTTCTCTTATTAGTATATTATTAAGTTCTTTCTATGTCCATAGATATGCTTCTATAATATAGACTTATTGGCTGTAAAGTAATCTAATAGTATCATAATTATGTCAAAATATCTTTAGTTTAAAGTAACAGTCTTAAAACTAAAGATATTTTGACCTATCCAAAAATTGCTTGTGTCTGCAACTTTCAAAAATTGAATACTCTGAAAAGTAGACATTTTATCTCAAATTGATTGTGACAAATAAAAAAAATCATCTTTATTACTAGATAAAGTATGCATTGGTGATCTTAGAAGCAAATAAAGTGGGCTAAATGTTTCAATTTTTAAATTGTAGACATATCTGAGACACAAAATAAAAAACACTGCTAGCTCTACTATGTTCAACAGAGTTTTGGCCAATGTGCAGAGTAATGGCAAAACAACTTGACTAAAGTTACTGATTAACATTTTGAAAGAGAATTCTGAACGGATTATCTACTTACTTAAAAATGAAACAGGTAAAAATACTGTGTCCAAATCAAAAGAGGTTATAGACGATTAGTAATATGTGTTAAGAAAAGAGATTCTCAGAAGCCATTGGAAACATTGATTTGATCTCAGAATTTTGAAATGAGTAAGAGAATGTGAAGGTGGAACTATCCTTGAACATCTCTAAGAAAAAGCTGACACTTTTCTTATGGATTATTAATTATAAAATTATATTTTATTTAATTCCTTAAAAGTTTTAAATAAAACCTCATTGGATTCTCTTCTATAAGTATGTGGAAGCAAAAAATATAAAAAGTAAAAAACTTGATTGGAGGGTGGTGAGCAGTAAAGGGATTTATAGATACTTTATTAGTGCTAATTTTTATAAATATGTTAAATTAGAGTAAATGTTGAATTAGACAGTATTGAGAAATGAGCTGAATGGTACACAGAGGGTGAAGGATGTAATCAAGTGGCTTAATAACACAAAAATTTTAAAGAGAAAACTAACCATGTAACAGATAATGGAAATATATACCATGGTAGAATGAGGCATGGAGAGTGTGGGCCAGTGATAGGCTAAGTGTGTGGTGACCATTGATAATAGATTGTTAGGGAGAATCCAGTTTAGTACTTGTCCTAGATTGTTTCTTCTACTTCCTTTAATCCCCCTATTCCACCATTTCCTGCTTCTCTTCCTCTTCTTCTTCTTAAGAAAAAAACATAAGCTGAGATACATTTGGTGGAGCTCTGCACTTCTACCTTCTGCCATGATTTGATATGTGGGCAACACATATGTGATGAACAGAATTCTTAATTTGACACAAAGTCAAGTCTGTAAAACAACCAACAAGCCTGCTATAGACTGAATGTATTCCCCCAAAATTTATATGTTGAAGTTCAAACCCCCAAAGTCATCATATTAGGTGATGGGGACTATGATGGGTGATTAGTTCATGAGAGTTCCATGAAGTCCAAGATTCTTGGGAAGTCCAAGATTAAGGCACTGGCAGATTCAGTGTCTGGTGAGGACCCACTTCCTGGTTCACAGATGGTAACTTCTGTCTGTGTGCTTCCTTGGTGAAGAGCCCTCTTTTGTAGGGCACTAATCCTCTTTTATAAGGGCTCCAACCTCATGACCTATTTACCTCCTGAAGGTCCAACCTCTTAATAGCATCATATTAGTGGTTAGGTTTCAACATACAAACTTAGAATGAGGAAAGGACATAAACATTCAGACCATAGCAGGTCCCTTGACCTTTCTGCCATGTAAGGACATAGCTCAGAGATGGCCATATATGAAGAAAGAAGTAAGCCTCTCCAGACGCTGAATTTGCCAAGGGCTTGATCTTGGACTTCTCAACCTCCAGAACTGTTAGAAATAAATTTATTTTGTTTATAAGTCATCCAGTCCACAGTATTCTGCAGTAGCAGCTCAGTAATACTAATACAAAACTCATCTCTCTTTTATAATCCTTTTCAGAAACAATGTAATAAATAGCAATTAGCATCAAGTAAAATTTGAAAATGATGTAAAAGTCTTGATTCAAAATAAAGCATTGTCACATATGGAACACGTGATATTATTGTGAATGTTATTATAAAGTTAGTTTAAAAGTTCAATTTGACAACTGTTATAGGTTGAATTTTGTCTCCCCACCACCTCCACTCCTCAAAATATAGCAGTCCTAACTTCAGGAATCATGAATGTGACCTTATAGAGAAATAGGGTCTTTGTCGATGTAATCAACTACAATGAGATCATTTGGGTGGTTCTAATAACAATCCTGTGTGACCAGGGTCCTTGTAAGAAGAAACCAACAGACATAAAGAGAAAAACACCATGTAAATATGGAGAGAGAAATTAGAGATCTTCTGCCAAAAATGAAAAAACTTCTGGGACTATTAGAAGCTAGAAGGAAGGAAGAAAGAGGTGTCAGGAAGTGGGGTATGAATCTTATGGCTTTATCAACACCTTGATTTTGACTTCTAACTTTCATGGCTGTGGGAGAATAAATTTCTGTTGTTTTAAGTCACCCAATTTGTTATGGTAACCCTAGGAAACATAGCAACCTTCCAGTCATGGAATAAAATTCTTTCCTGGGGTGAATAAAATCTCATTCCCTCCTTGCCTTAGATCAATAATTTCTATCATCAAAGGTTTTCATCAATTACCCTTCATGTTTCTAGTCTTTTCTTTCTGGAATAATTCTGCTATCTTTTTTATGTCCTATTAGGACAAGCTTAAAAATGCTTGTTAGCAGGTAATTAACCTGATATTCTCAGTATTAGGGCTTTTGTCAAAAGTATGAGTCAAGAGGGAAATTCTCATTCAACATTCTGTTAAACATACATATATTAATGTAAGTCAAATTTTATGCAGAGATATTCATGCAAAATGTGAGAAAAGCATAGTGAAAAGATACCTTGTAGTTGTTTAATTTATGCAAATGAATGTAAAAACTCCTTAGTCTTTGTCATTAAAGTGAAATTCTTTTAAAATACTGAAATCCAAAGTGCTAGGGCCAAGGGAACCCTGCTCTATGCATCATTATAACTAGGTCAGCATTTTGTATCTAGCATAAAGAAAAGTGGACCAAATAAATCAATAACCTAGAAATATGAATTCTCATCTCTTGCCCAAAATTAATTAGCTCAATAGTTCCTTCCCTGAAACATTGTTATAATTCCTTAAGATCATCCAGCAGATAGGGATGGTACTTTCTCCTTCACCCAGACTTCTACTGGGGCACTTCCCATAGCATATTGTGCTTTATGGATGGATCTATCTTCTCACTAAATTGTATGGTTCTTGAGAACATGACCATATCTAATTCATTTTACATTTTATTGACTGAGACACTTGATACATCTTAGACATTTTAAAAAGCTTGATGGATAAATAACCAACCTTTTTTTTTCTTTTCAGCTTACTGCTTTCATTTGAAAATTGAGGATGTTAAAATAAAGGATTAGCATTAAAATTGGATGCTTTAATAGCTGTTATTATTTCAAAATTAAATGGTATTATTAAATATATGCTCCTGCATTTTTAACTGCATTGATAGCCTTTTTCCCTCTTTATGTTAAGAGGCAATAAAAGCTTTAAAATATATTTTAAAATGTTAATAAAAATTTTAAAAAGAATCATCCTGAAATGATCCTGACTCCATTTTGGAATTATTCTAAAATGAATAAAACACACATATTTGACTTTGCTTCCTTCATATAAATACTATTCCTTTATTATAAATACAAAGCTTTGAGATTCCCTTTTAATATCCCATGAACACTAAATCAAATTAATTATGTTAAAGTATTCATAATTTAGAAATAAGTAAATAAAGTAATTGATATTTTGTTTGGTCATCTCTCTTTTTTCCTTAGTCTAGCTAAAGGTCAGGCATTTTGTTTATCTTTGTTTTATTGATATTTTGTATTTTTGTAAATCTCTTATTTTGGTTATTTCTACTCTGATTTTAACTGTTTTTTTCTTGTACCAATTTTTGTTTTTGTGTTTTCTTGTTTTTCTAGTTCCTTGAGGAGTATGTTAGATTGTTTATTTGAAATCTTTCTACTTTTTTCATGTAGGTGTTTATTGCTATAAACCTCTTTGGTTCAATTGATTTTGCTGTATCCTATAGGTTTTGATATGTTGTGTTTCTAATTTCACTTGTCTCAAGAAATTTTTTAATTTATTTTTTAATTTCTTCATGTACCTATTGGTTATTTAGGAACATGTTGTTTAATTTCCACGTATTTGTACAGTTTCAATTGTTCCTCTTATTATCGATTTCTAGTTTTATTTCATTGTGCTAAAAAATTTGATATAATTGTGATTTTTCAAATTTATTAAGACTCATTTTGTTACCTAACATATGATCTATACTGAAAAATGTTCCATGTGCTACTGAAAAGAATACACATTTCTGAAAAATCTTTCTGAAAATCTTTTCATGGGAAAGGACAGTAGTGAGTTATAAATACTTCCTCAAACAAGGAGAAATATTATAACCTTGAAGCATAAAAATGAAACCAAGATAAAATAGTATGACAAGAAAAGGAAAAAGAATAGTTTTTAATTGAAAATTTCACACAGACACACACTCACAGAAAGAATGATAAAGTTATTGGAATTTTATTTCTTCCTATTATAATATCACTTTATGTGAAAAATTGAATTAATTATAAACTAGCAGGATTAAAAACATTTTAAAATAGTATTATAGCTCAAATTATAAATTATAATGTATTTTAATTCTTCTTTGTAAATATTAAAGTTATTTCCTTCTGAATTACAACATTTAGGTAGAAAAACAGACAGAATTCCAGATAAATAAGCAGACATTTTTAGTCTGCTACTAAAACTACCACAGAACTACCACATTTATGAGATTAATTGAATTGTTTCAGACAAAACTGATATTTCTGTTCTAAAACACACTAAATTATCTTATTTGAATACCTGCGGTTCTCAAATTTAATGTGCCTAATGGGCTTACTGAAAAGCAGATTCTAACTCAATTGATACGTGGTGGTGGCCTTGAGATTCTGCCTTTCTAACAAGCTCCCACATGTTGTTGCTGCTGCTGTAATTGCTGTTGGTCCTGTTTTTGGACCATATTTTGCTTAGCAAGTGTCTGTATCAGCATTGTTCAATAACAGTGTTATTTTCTGTAACGATGGAAGTGTCCTATATTTGTTGATGGCTACTGAGTACTTGAGATATGGCTACTATAACTGGGAAACTAAATTTTTATTTTGTAAAATGTTAATTAATTTAAATTTAAATAACCACACATGATGAGTAGCTACCTATTGGACAGTGAAGGACTCTACACCACATAATGAATCATAAATCGTCTTATATACAGACTATGTGAATGCACACCATTTGTGAATGTGCTCTACTTTATACGTCTTCATGATAATACAGGTGTGCTGACTGTGTACCAAACACTACAATAAATTCCTCTAGTGAGGTTTACCATCCTGACAACTATTTGCTGGGAAAATTCATTCTAGAATGTTCTGAATTTCACCTGCAGGAGACTGTAAAATAGAAAATGAGTCATCAAGAAATGTTGCAGATTATCAAGGATCTTTTTAAGGCAAAATAAACTGTTCCTATTTTTTTCTCTTTCAGCTGAGTAAAATACACAAAGGCATATACACAATAGAAACAAGAGTCTTATGCAATCAGTACCCTATTTTGCCAAAATGATTCCAATTTCAGATAAGCATTTACTCTATGATTCTTTCCAACAGGATAATGGCAACATCGGAATCAGTTTTGAAGCTGTGTGACAATAGAGCTACATGTCATAGACTTGAAGCCCAGATATGAAAATCATAAAATAAATTCTGTCTTTGCTCCTCATATTTTTTACTTTTATCTTGGCCTTGGGCAAGGTGTTTCTCATCATAACATTCAGCATGCATATATAAACATGAAAACATGATGACAAATGGTGATATTAATATTCATTGATCAAATAAATATAACCATAATGACACTAATAATAATAATGAAAATAAGAATATTTTACTCTTGTAAATTACTTTAAAGTTTATAGAGTAGTTACATATATTCTTATTAATTTTGAGTTAAGATAGAAAACAAATGCCTAAGAAAAACAGATGTCCTTGTTTTTGTTTTTGCATTTTTTTCTTTTCTTAATATCTTTCCAAGAAATATAATGTTACAGTCTCAAGCTCCTTTGAGATGTGTTTTGATGATATGGAGCCTACATTCCCCTTCTTGTGCTTCTCATCATCATAGTCCTCACTGTCATTATCATCATCCTCATTTTCACCACAATGTCTCTAAGAGCTAGAAGTATCAGTATTTTTACATGTCTTTTTGAAAGTCAGCAGTGTTTTATATAAGAATAAAAGTACTACTACTCTTCAATTTATAATAATTTTTTCCCAGTGACATCAGCAAGGTGGTGGAATAAGGTGGTAACTTACTCTCATCTCCCCACAATAAGAATTCTGTACCCATACACAGATGAAAGTCTCTCCACAGGAGCCTTAAGGTTCAGGTAGTAGGTTATGAGAACACAGTGGAGCCCAAGGCCCAGGAGACTTGTTTTGAGAGTACAGACTGCCACTTAGGTGGCTGATCTGCTAATCCTGATCCCAGATGGTAGCCCATAATTGGCTCCATTCCCCATTTGGCCTTGAATCTGCAGCTAACACCATCTGCCAAGGAGTCCAGGAGGAACCACACACATTAGTGCTCCAGTGGAGAGGCTCGTCTGCCTTCTGACATTGGCCTAAGAAGTGAACCTGAAGTTACTCTATAGCTTGATTCCAGCCCCCCTCAGTTAAGGTCCCAGCTCAGAGCTATTCACACAAGAACCCAGAGTAAGACTCACCCATATCTTGCAGCCTAGGAATTTGTGCCACCATGATGGGCTCACCAACTTCTGTCTGACATATCTTGAAAGTGTCCGGTTTCAGCTCCAGCCCCTTCTGCTGAAACTGGAGAACTATCCTGTCTATGCAGAGACCTACTGGGACATGCATGCCCATTTGAACCAACAAGATGGAATCCCCAGCTTCCATTCCACAGCAGGTCCTAAGGAGACCCAGTCTCGGTCTGGAGCTTCTTGTTGCAGTCAAGAAACTCTGTTACTATTGCAGGGACCTGCTGGTAGACATGCACCCACCTAAGCCAATGAGATGGACTTGCCAGTTTTATCCCATGGAAGATCTTGAAGGGACCCAGTATAAACTCTAGCCCCTCTTGCTCTCTCTTTCTCACTATCACTCACACACACACACACACACACACACACCCCAACTAACCTTCAGTTATTTACATTTGAATTTTCTCTCTGTCCAACATTCTAAGGGAAGTTGATTTTTGTAATAGCTCAATGTTTAGAAAGAGAGATGGTCTAAAGAGTGAGGAGGCATTGGATTGGGCTTGGACGTGCAATTGGCCAAATGTCTAATGAAATTTAGAATAGAAATTATATAATAAGAGCTTGAAGAGAAGAAAGAAAATTTGGCTGTCTGAATTGTGTTTCCCAAGCAACTGCTAGCTAGGGATAATTAGGTAGTGGGGTCAGAGCCTCTTGAAAGTATTGGTATGAAGTTTAAGTTGAATATGGAGGACTCTAAAGGGTACGATTGTTTTTCAACTTATCTTCAGTATCAGAACATGCTTCTTAAATTTGATTCCATAACAAGAATGATGCATATAGAATCCTGGACTATTAGCATTATGTACGTGTGTCTTAGACTCTTCAAGCTGTTGTAACAATACCACAAATTGGGTAGCTTATAACCAACAGAAATTTATTTCTCACAGTTCTGGACTCTGGGAAGTCCAAGATCAAGACACCAGCAGATTTGATGTCTGGTGAGGGCCTGCTTTCTGGCCCATAGATGGCACCTTAGATCTAGCTGTGTTGTCACATGGTAGAAAGGGCTAGGGTCTCTTTCAGGTCTTTTTTGTATAGGTACTAAGGTCATTCATTCATCAGGGCTCCACCCTCATGACCTAATCACTTCCCCAAAACCCTATCTCCTAATACGATCCACTTGGGGGTTAAGATTTCAACATATAAATTTGGGGGGGGCACATAAATATTCAGTCCATTGCAACATGTATTTAAAATGTGAAATTATTGCTTGATATACTGTATATCACCTTGATATTAAGTAGGCTGGGTTTAATTATCTAGGATTTTAAGTTGAAAAGTTAACTATTAAATGTTGTATAGTGAACAAATCAGGGTAATTAGCATATCTGTCATCTTAAATAGTTATCATTTCTTTGTGTTGGGAACAGTCAATATTCTCTTTCTAGTTAATTGAAACTATGTAATATATTATTTTAAACTATAGTGGTCTTACCTGTTAAGTTTTGAATTTCCTTAATGTAAAAATTTAATCACATCATCTAACCAGTCAACAGTCTTTAATATATGAAGATCACGAATAACTTTTATTACTGTACTGTATTTTCTATAGCTTCAAAGTTCTTTTTATATTGACATATATATGGCATTTATAATAAATAGGGCAATAAACTATCTTTAGGAAATGGTATTTCTATTTTCCTCTTACTGATTTTCTCTAAGTTCTAGATTTATTTTACAATCAATATATATTCCTTTTATAATATGACAGAGCAATTAAAATGGCATACCAATTACTGTTCATATTATTCCTGCCATTTTAATTTTTTATCATTTTTATGCTCAAATGCTATGTTTTAGAAATCCCATGGATATGGTTACCATGGATCAGTCCTTGGGAAAGCATGCTCTTCCAAAGATTCAACTAGAGAAAACGTCTCCATGCCCTCTCTAATGTCTGTACTGGATCTTCCTGCTCTTAGTTCTCTACCTTGGACTTATTTTGATCCAGTTAAATAAAGTAACTGGGCATTTCAGGCAAAAACTTTTGGCTATTTAACTTATGAGACTCCAGGAACTAATGAAAAGGGTTAAATGTTCATTTAAATAACTGAGAAGTTTACCCAAGACCTTTCACATTTATAGAATTATTCAGCAATAGAAGACAAAATTGTTTGACAAATCAGACTGCCCAAGTGTGCTTAAGAAATGTTTTTTAAAAAATACAAAACTTGCATAAAACTGAGTCCCACTTAGTCACACTCAGTGTGAGTCATCGTCCCCTTTCCCCCTCCCTCTCATAGATGCTACACAGAGACCCGTCAAAAGCTGCCCAATTTCTCCTCCCCCACAGGAGACAAAATCTTGGATGCCTGTGTTTGGGGGCCATGAAGCTTAGTGGGGAATGTGGGCTGAAGGCAAAAGGAAGAATGAAGCCTTGTGAGTTTTCACTTTCTCCAAAAACCTGAAATATTCTTGATGCCCAAGGCATTTAGTCACTGCCATAATGCCTAGTTTCTTCTACACAACATCAACAATAGCTTTATTATTAGAAGCCTTTGAATTAATTAAGATTCCTTTGGCTGAAAATACTACTACACCAAGTAAATAAAGAGTAAACAGAAGCAAGCAAACCCTTCAACACACCACCGTTTTCTTATCCACCAAGACTCAACAGAATAAAACTCAGAGGCTTACAAAAAGGCTCAGTAAGTGATTTTCTAAAAAGATATTTACTCCTTCCCAAATTGCAGAACAGAGTGCTGGAAAGCCCTTTCTGAATTGTTTTCAACTTCACAGAAGCATTCATTTTATTTTATTTATTTTATTTTATTTTTAATTCTTTTTATTTCATCATATTATGGGGGTACAAATATAGTTAAGGTTACATATATTGCCCTTGCCACCCTCCTCCCCCACTGAGTCATAGCTTCAAGCGTGTCCATCCTCCAGGTGATGCGCATCACACTCATTATGTAGGTATACACTCATCCCCTTCTCCCTCCTCCCACCTGCTCGCCACCTGATAAAAGTTTTTTTTTTTTTTTTTGACATTTTGGTTCCATTTTATATCTTTGCCTCTCCTTAAGAAAGGTTAGAGGTATGCCCTTCCCCTCCACAATGCTCACCACATCTCTAAGATGTGTGTTTACCCTCCCCCCAAATCCCTGGTGAACACTACCACCATTTGAGCACCATAGTATTAATCAGTCAGTACCAATTTGATGGCAAGTACATGTGGAGCCCGCTTTCCTGATCTCGTGTGGCCTCACTTTGGATAACAGGCTTAAGCTTAATCCAGGATGGTACAAGCGGTGCTAGCTCGCTGTCGTTTCTTAGAATTGAGTAATATTCCATTGTGAACATATACCAAGTTTTGATTATCCACTCATAAATTGACAGGCACTTGGGTTGTTTCCGTGTTCTTGCAATAGTGAATTGTGATGTCATAAACATCTGGGTGCAGATGTCTTTATAATAGAATGTCTTATTCTCTTTTGGGTAGATGCCCAACAATCTTATTGCTGGGTCAAATAGTATTTCTATCTCTGGCTGTTTGAGGTATCTCCATATTCTTTTCCACAAAGATTGCACTAATTTGCAGTCCCACCAGCAGTGTAAGAGTGTGCCTGTCTCTCCACATCATTGCCAGCATTTGTTGTTTTGAGATTTCTTGATACAGGCCATTTTCAATGGGGTTAGGTGGTATCTCATTGTGGTTTTGATTTGCATTTCTCTAATGATTAGAGATGTTGAGCATTTTTTTCATGTGTTTGCAGGCCATTATTCTATCTTCTTTGGAGAAGTTTCTGTTCATATCCATTGCCCATTTCTTGATGGGCTTGTTTGATTTTTTCTTGTTAATTCTTTTGAGTTTCTTGTTATTAGACCTTTATCAGAGGTGTAGAGAGCAAATATTTTCTTCCATTCTGTGAGTTGTCTATTTGCTCTAGTAATAGTTTCCTTGGCCATGAAGAAACTTTTTAATCTGAAATGTTTGCTGTAAGTGTGCAGGTACAGATTTGGGTGGGGAAAAGGGAGGTTTCACACAAAATTTCCCCAGCAAATGACATGGGACAGAACATGCTGACCTTTATAAATAACTTCATGTTTATAGTTATCCTGTTTAATTATGTTGCATTCTGTAAAAATAACTGTATGAAAAACAGATTAATGTTCAAGCTGGAGGTACAATGACCTAAATGTATTGAAGCTTTTTAGGTGTTTAGCTCTAAAAGGAATTTGCGAAAGTGGTAAGAAGCTTGTCATTTTGATTCAACTAAAAATAACAGATGGAATTTCATTTTTAACCATCTTGCTGAGTGTAGACATAAAAAATTTAGAAATATTTTACTCCTTAAGTTTAAAGAGTTGTTAAGTCCTGTTAATTCTAATAATAAAACTAATAACTAATAAGTGTGACTTGGCGATGTCTGTCAATTTCCAATGCTTCTACCAAATCCAGACCTTCGTAAACCTTGCAATCTAAGGAAAGTTGGTAAACCTCTCTGAGATTCAGTTTCTGAAACAGGAGAAGCATTGCCAGTGCTGTAGTGTTTCTTTTATGCTCTTTGTATTACTGTATGCCAGGTATTGTTCTGTGCACTTAATAAATATCAACTCTGGCATCCTCATAACAACCCTATGCAGTAGATACTATTATTACAACAGCATTTTGCAAATGAGAAAACTAAGTCACAAAAAAGTAAATAATTTGCTCAGTGACATTCAGTTCATGGTATGGGGAAATTAGGATTAAAATATCATTTGTCTAGCTCCAGAACCTCTGTTTTAACAACCACAATATTTGGTGGGTATTTCATTATACATAAAGCATTCAGCATAGTAAGCACTCAGTATTTAATGGCTACCTTTAATATCATTTATAGTTATTGCCAGCCAATAAAAACACTAATTTCTTCTATTTGTGTGCTGTCTAATGAAGATGAATGGAATCAGCACTTGATTTGAGAATCCTTGTCACCTCTTTGTTGCTGCTTGCTGAGGAAAAATACATGTTTGATGTTAAAGGTTCTTTTTAAAAAAAGCCATAGAAATCTTTGAGTCTTGGTATACTATGTGGACTCCAGATGTGGATAGAACTCTGTGTTTTAAAAAACTGAAGGGCCATTTTATGTATTTTTGTTTACTGATGATAAAATAGTGGCTTAATAATGACATTAGCTGTAGAAATTTGAAGAGGGAGAATCATCTTGTCAAAAATACTTGCCAGCCCATCAATATGGTTTTTAGAATCAATCACCTTAAAACTATGTGTGTGTGTGTGTGTGTGTGTGTGTGTGAATACACACCTATTGTATGGGTATAACAGATTTTCAAAAGTAAAGGGAAGTAATATCAAATGCCTGACCACTCCCCTCACCTTCAGCATTTTCCTATCCATGGTCCCGAAGCAGAAAAATCTCAGAAACCCCTGTGGGATGCATGTGGTTGATGAAGGATGTGATCTTAATAGTCCCTTTGGGGCCATGACGGATTTTAGCTGGCTCCCCTTGGGTGCTTTCTCCACAGGTAAATGATTAGTATCGAACTCCATCTCAAAGTACTAAATAAGGGACCATACATACAATATCTGCCCCAAACAGATATTGGGGGCTCTTCCATCTTATTTCTGTTCATAAGAGTAGAATAAGCATCTCACTACCTCTCTCTTCGCAGGTTGTTACATGGGTAATGGGAACATACTTCTTGTAAGGTTTTCCTTTTCTTCTGAAACATTTAGAGAAAAAGAAATGATTTGTATTAGCTCCATTTTGTGTTCTACTTAAAAAAACAAAGTTTAATTAATACTCAAGGTTTAAAATGAATTTGTGGCCAGATGTCACTAACACAAATTTATTTCTTATCTATATTTAATTATGAATCAAAACTCATTTCCCACAGGAACCTGCATAGTATGACTAGCTTTTTTCTCATCATGGTAACACAATCATAACAATACTACTAGAAAAGTTTTTCCTGCACAAGCTGACACAAGTTTATTTTATTAATACCTCTCATTCTGAGATATTTACAAGTAGAAATTCAAAAAATTTCCCTTAAAATTATAAGGTATTTACATGATCTGAGGTGAGTTATAGAATTTACTTTATTATTTTATGACTATAACTCATAGCACTGCCCACTTTCACTGGAAACAAAACACTTACTAATTAATACTTGCTAATGAAAATAGGAGAAAGTTGTTTAATAAAAGTTAACTTAAAAGAAAAACTCTAATACATACATAAAAATTCTGTAACACTTTTGTGCACCATCCAGTTTTCAAAGACAATAAGAATCAATATGTGCTTTCCTTATAGTAAGCAAACATGAGACCTGAATAAGTGGAAAAGTAGATATGTCAATGTGGAAAATTCCACTGGAACTCAAAGTGACTACAAAGTTTAATCACATACTACACATTTAAGTCTTCCTGCTTTCCATAAACAATTAAAATATGGCAAGATGAAAAATATACAGTCAAAGTAACAGTACAATTTTCATAATTTAGCAGGTATATAATTTAGTTTATTGTAAAATCGCTGCCTTCATTAAGAAAAATGGCAGAAAGATAAAAAGTTTTTTACTTTTTGGTTTTTTATTTGGCATTGCATCATCTTAAACAGAGAAATTGGTGGGATGGAAGATAAGTGTATATAATCACAGGAGAGAAGAGATGTCAGGGAAGGGGAAAGCAGGGGAAGAAAATAAAGAAAGCAATAAATAACAATACATCTAGAAGCAGTTCAGAGCAAAGGTATAGCAGCTAATTCTCTAACAGTAGAGAAGGATCAGATTGAAGAGCTCTGAGGTCTGTAAGGATTGGGTGGGGAAAACATATGATTTAACCATCAGTGGTTCTAAAAGTTTCATGGTACTATTCAGCATAGTTGTTAAATCATAAGTTCTGAGTTTAACTTGATTAGGTTGCATCTGGGTATGCTGTTTCCCAGCTTTCTGTGTGGGTAAATTACTTAACTATTCTGTATCTGTTTCCTCATTGTAGCCTCATTTCCTCATATTCTCAAATGAGGATAGCAATAGTACTGGTTTCACTTGGTTGTTGTGATCAGTACCATCCTTACACGCTGGCAAAGGGGCCCCTGCTCTGTGCCCTGCATGGTAGAAGGCCCTTCATGTTACAAACAAAACTAAAGTGAGTTTATTAAGGTACATATAGCCACATCAGTATGAGCACACTGCCCTTAAGTGTGTATATCTGCTCCTCTAACAACATTTGGGCCTAAAGGAAACATTTTTCAAATTATCTTATTGTATGTCCTCCAAAGCAAAGGCAACTGTGTCCAGCTGTAGGATTCGAGGGTTGTTTCATTGCCCGCTTCTGAGAGGAACAGTTTCAAACTGCATGGAAGATTGTGTTGGCAGTTCCTGTCAAATCCTTCTCAATATAATAATATTATTTCTATACACTCTGTTGCCTTTAAAAATAATTTATTTTAAAACAATTTGTTTTTGCATATAGTCTAACTCGTAATTTTTGAATGCTAGTAAGCTTTTTGGAAAAGCTTGAAGTTTCCCCAAAATTAAATTATCTTTGGTTCTTGAACACGTAATGGTTTAGGTTTTCCAACAATAGATCATTTATATTAAAAAAAATTGATCTATAACTTTCATATACAGAATGTAACCTAGGGAGAACTTTACCAAGAAAACTTCTCATTGGCCTTGGTCTATTTGTGCTTTCTCTTAAAGTTATTTTGTTTGTATTTAAATGAAAACTTAATAACTATAACAAATAATGTTATGAATATGACTCTAAACTGAGTCTAAAAAGAAGTGTGAGTAAATACGTATCAATAGACACACATATATATGTATGTATATGTGCGCATGTGTGTGTTATGATCTTTTTGTCCTTGAATAATGATTCTTCATGCTCTAAACCCATAAAACACAGTACTCTTTGGCATAAAATGTCACAAAGAAGTTGTTCCACTCAATCTAAGACATACAAGATTTTCATTTTTATCTCAATAGACACTCCTTATAATGTTACTTAAACTTTGAATTCTATTCCAGGTCAAATATTAAAGGAGAGCTTGGAGTAAACTGTTACTTTATTTATCTCTGCCCAGGTATCATCCTTTTCATTTGGCAATGAATATGTTTTGGTTTAAAGAAATCACAGAGGAAATGAAAACTTCCACCAGTGAATCAAAAATATACTTTGCAGAAAGCCAAGTCACAAACATCTAGAGCTATGTTTCCATATTTCACTTTATGAAAAAGGGAGAAATGATCAAAAATCAAAAGGAACTGGCATATTTTGTAATCAAAAGGAACTGACATTTTATTTTACAATAAAAATCAAAAGGAACCGGCATGATATTTTGTAATCCTACTTAGTTATTTCATAGAGCTTGAGCCTGTCCGTTTCTCTCATAATATCTAAAATCATGACTATACCGACATAATTAAGATTATTTTAATAACATTTAGTGAAGTTACAGAGATATAAATGGTTTAAAGAGTAAGAGAGATTGAGAGAAGCATTATTGCCCCAAATTATATATATATCAGTTATTAGAAAGTCTTTTATCTTAAATACCTTATTAAGCAATACTGCTTAAAAATAAATATGTTACCTTATGGCTAATTATTCTTAGCATTGCCAAAGAAATTGTCAGTTACAAGTCATTATATATATATATATATGTATATATATTTATACACTCTATATATGCATATAAAATGTACGTATACTACATACATACATCTCTAAAGCTCTAAAATGATTCTGATGGGAAAATGTTAAGTACAAGATAGGTCTTAGGGTCAAATTCACATGGATTCAAAGCCATCACATGGCATTCAAAGATGTCACTTTTTAGCTGTGCCATCTTAGACTCATTACCATGCTAAATCAAAATCTTCTTAAGTATAAAATAGGACTGATAATTATACCTCCTTAAAATATCCTTATAAAGATAAATGAGATAATGTATATGAATGCTTATCATAGTTTTGCACGAGAACACACATACAGAAGATGTGTATGCTATTTTTGTGTTTGTCGATATGTTAACAGAAGTTATCAGTATTTATTTTCTAACAACCATTAGTTGTGACCATTGATTATAATATGATTTACTTTAAATTACAGAGACAAGAAGGAGAATTCATGTTATGAAAGGTACCTGAATATCACAACCTATGTTGGGAAGGCAATGTACCCTGGGAATGTACTGAAGTTTGAATATCAAGGAGTAGGAAATATATAACCCACTACAGCTTAAAATTTTACACATAGTAATGTGCATTTTGCACTGCTATAAAGGAATACCTAAGACTAACTTATGAAGAAAAGAAGTTTATTTGTCTCATAGTTCTGCAGACTGTACAAGAAACATGGCACCAACATCTGCTTCTGGCAAGGGCTTCAGGAAACTTCCAATCAAGATAGAAGGTGAAGGAGGTGCAGGTGTGTCACATGGCAAGAGAAAGAGCAACAGAGGTAGGAGGGTGTACAAGGCTGTTTTCAACAACCAGCTATCACATGAACTGATAGAGTGAGAACTCACTCATGACCGCTGGGAAGGCACCAAATAATTCACGAGGGATCCACCTCCATGACCCAAACATCTTGTACTAGGCGACACTGGGGATCAAATTTAAACATGACATGTGGAGGGGCCAATATCCAAGCTATATCACATGGGAAGGCTTCTGCATGTCTTGATCATGCTGCCTGGTGTGCCCTAAATAGGAGCCTCACAAAATTTGTTGTATCTTGTCAAATCTATATATATCAAGAAGGACTTCCCCTCACTTTCCCCCCCAACTTGAATATCTTAACAGAAATTCCATTAGAGCTCAGAAACTTAACTGTAATTGTGACTTTCATAATGGTCATGATCAATTCCAAATTTAGTGCAAAAGCCAAGTTACTAAACCTTGGAAGGTACCCTGGGCTTTGTTTGCTAATTTAGCTTTTGCAAGTGAAATTCAAAGTATCTTAAAATAGATTAAAAGGATAAGCAATAGAAATAGTTGTTAGATGTCTAGTGATTTTAAACTTGGATGAATGGAGTACAAATTAGTCCTGTAATCTGAAACTCCAAGGTTAGATGATGATAAGAACTGTGAAGGATCTTTGATTTTATATCACTTGCAAATTAATAAGTTAGCCTTTTACCTTTTCATAGATGCTGGTAGATAACATGAGGTTCCTGAATCAGAAACAAAGGACTTTATTCTTTATGGCATAGCAAGCAGCATGATTACCAAATACCTTACTTACTATGTCAGTTTTCTTAGCTGCAGAGCCACCTAAGGACTATACAGTAGGCCCAGATGGATGTACTTACACACAATGGATTTGTGTCATAGATAAGGAACATTAATCTTGGGGATTCCTTTGCTTTAATTGAAAGCACTAAGCAAGCCTGCATGCATCCAAGACAGAGGGATATCACAACATCTGAAGGTTATAAGCTACATAAACAATTTTGAGAAATGGCCCTGCAAAAAGAGCAGCCAGGGCCTTGCATTCTTGGCAAACTTGTCAAGACATGTATGAACACGAGAGGAGCAAAAAAGATGATATCTCCACAGATCACTGGACTAAAACAGAGTTACATGGAATATATTCAGAAAAATACAGCCTCAGATGAACAATATCTACCTATTTTCAGTTGTTATGCTCTGAATAGCAACTATGTATTGCTACTATATGTAATACACTGCTATTTTTCTATTAAATTAGTTACAAACTGTATGTAGGGTGGCCCCAATTATCCTCACCTGGTTTTTATGTTTTTTAAATTTATTTTTATTTTTTTGAGACAAAGTATCACTCTTTTGCCTGGGCTAGGGTGCAATCATGGCTCACTGCAACCTCCAACTCTTGGGCTCAAGTGATCCTCCTACCGCAGCCTCCTGAGCAGCTTAGGATGGGACTACAGGTGCATGCCACCATATGTGCTTAATTTTTCCATTTTTTGTAGAGACCAGGTCTCACTTTTTCTCAGAACTGGTCTTGAACTCCTGACCTCAAGCAATCCTTGCACCTTGGCCTCCCAGAGTGCTGGGATTACACGCACGAGCCCCACCTATGTTTTTGTATGTAGATAGGACCTGTTACTTGCTTCTAACTAATAGAATATAGCAAAGTAATAGGATGTCACTTCTTTGATTATGTTATGCTTTATAACAGTGTCTTCCCAACAGTCTCTCTCTGGAGACTCCTTGCTGGCTTGATGAAGTAAGCAGCCAGGATGAGGAAGCCCATTTTGCAGGCAACTATGGGCAGCCTCCAGTTCTTAAGGGCAGCCTTTATCTGAAAGCCAGCGAGAAGCCAAATTCTCAGTCCCATGATTGCAAAGAAATGAATTCTACAACAACCCAAGTAAACTTGGAACTCTTCCCCAGTCACCAGAGAATGTTGCCTGGCCAAAATTATTGCTGAAATCTTGTAAGACCCTAAACTGAAGACACTGCTGAGCCATGCTCACATGCCTAACTCACAAAAACTGTGAGATAATAAGTGTATCATATTTTAAACCACTAAGTGTGCAGTATTTTATTACATAGCATAGATAACTAATATGCTCCAGTAATTCAACATGTATCAAACGTTTGTACTCTCATAATACCCTGAAATAAATAAATAAATAAATAAATAGAATAAAAAACCAAAGAGAATTGAAAAAAATTCAGCATGTATCAGTGACATCTTTTAAGAATAGCAATTCCAGTTTTTTAATTAATGAAAAATACATAAAATAACACTTTTGATATGGAATACATCTAGACACATTTTTATATACTTTTGTTTTAAAATTAGTATTATAATGTAGATATAATTTGTATAAAAATTATAAACTTACCCATCTGAACAATAACTTATAACTTATGAATAAAACCTTGCCAGAGTGAGTAAAAAGTGATTAAATAGTTAAGCCTCTCAGCTGTCGCTGCTGAGGGAACATTTAGTGATTAATGTAGGAAGATTCATGGTACTGGGCCATAGCAGAAACTGCCATCAGTTCAGACACCGATTAGAAAGGGAATCTCTTGACCAAAGGGAAATCACTGTAACTTTCATTATTATTTTCTTGGGATAACAAGTATAAGTGGCAGCCAACACTTACAAAGCTTATTGGAAAAAGTAAACCCTCACAGAAATCAATTTATGAAGAATAATGACTTTCTACAAATAATAATGAGTTTCAACTGAGTAAGAATCCATCAAAGTCAGATAGTAAGGATGAGGCACCTGTGAGTAGGGGCCAAAAAGTAGATTAGCAGGATATCGGAAAAGAAGAATACATATCAAACAGGAATAGAGACTGAGACCTTAAACATACTGACTAGGAATTCATACTAGTTCCTTATTAAGGATGAACCACAAAGTAATATTAAAAATATTGAGTACTATCAAGTCTTATTGATTATAAATCTGTATACACAAACATTTACTAAACTGCACATTGTATGCATATTAATATAGTGTAGGTTTATCTGTTCTCAGCAAACCATTTTGTTATTTTAATAATATGCCAAGGTAAAGCATGGCGATAGGCTGCTATATATGGAATCTTGGCCTACGTGCTATTTATATGACTATTATAATTTAGGCTGTGTTGTAAAATACTAGAATATTTTAAAGTGATTTGCAAACATTCTTGATCGATTAATTTCCTGTTGACAACCTTGGAATGCATTCATATTATATATTTTGCACATAGGAAAATTGACTTGCACAGCATAAATATTAGAGTTTATATTGTGAAGAATTTATGAAAAAATCAGTGATTGCAAAATATCTATGTTACTGTTTATCATAGGAGTATAAAGGAAAATATGTATGTTTATGGAACATGTGGTTATGTTTAGATTCTAAAAATATCAGTATCTCTTAGCTTGCATTTCAACCTAAGTTTTAGAGTAGATTTTTCCAAGTCTGAAAGGCTATGATTGAGGTCAAATCAGATATACTGAGGCATTCTGGAACACTATACAAACATTAGAGTGTAAACAATTTCTCCCCCAGCAAGGATCCTGTGCAAGATTGCTCATTAGCTAATCTTGGGAGGCATAACTTCACTTGATGCACATTTTCTAAAGCACCAATTTCAAATTTCCTACTTTCATTTTATAACATAGCTGCCACAACATTATAGTTCTTTGTTGTGTCTAAATTGACAACCCTGGGTCTGGAGGCAATAAGTGGTTGCTTGTTTTCATTCTTTTCAGTTGTGGAGAAACAGCATGTTGGATCATTTCACTTTTCACTGCCAGGCTTCAGTGACTGTTGTCTTTTTTGAAATACAATAATTAGACAAGGGATCATTTCATTCCCCTTAATCTTTGTGGAATTTGCCAAGAATCTGAGATTCATTTCAGATAAGCATCGAGAATAAAGAGTGCTGGCCTGAATTTCATTAGTATCTCCAAATCTGAGTGAAGATAAGAGGAAATTTCTGAGACCTTGTTTTCCAGTTTTTCACATGCCTTTCTTGTATTATTATTTTTTGTACAATTTTATGGGGTACAAGTATGATTTTGTTATGTGAATATCTTGTATAGTAGTGAAGCCTGGGATTTTAGTGTAGCCATCACCTGAATAACGTACATTGTAGCCATAAAGTAGTTTCTTGTGCCTCTCCTCTTCCACCTTCTCACCTTACTGACTCTCCAATGTCTATTGTTCTACTGTCTATGTCCATGTGTATACATTATTTAGATCTCACTTGTAAATGACAACAGGTGGTATCTGATTTTTGGTGTGCTTGTGCCAGTTTCTCATGGAAACTGCAATGGCTGTGTCTGAAGAAGTGGGAGAAAGGTGAGAAGAAGACCTACTCTCTATGCCTGGGCTTGAGCATGGAGGCCACTCAGCTGATGCAACAGGATTTCACTCCTCTTCTGTAAAGCCACACACAGAGTCTCTGTCTCTGCTGGAAATGGTGCTACCACTCACAGCCCACAAAGGCAGGGCTTTTAGGCATAGAAAAGTATGTGCTCTGGTTTCCTTTGTCCCAGGGTTGTTGCCCTGCTACACCAAACTCTCCCTTCCCATAGGAGAAGCACTACCTAAAGGCTAGATTACTGGCCTACTGCCATTGCTGCTTGAGTCTGGGGGAGGGTGAGTGACCCTATGTGAGTTCATAGTCTGATATCATGCCCTCAAAAGTCCTCAAAAGATTTGGGGAAATCACCACCCACACTAGTGTCCAGGTTCACAAGGGCTGAAATAATCTCTGACAGTTTGGATTTTGGCAGTCTGCCTCAGGGATGGAGGAAACCAAAACACTCCCACATACCCTTTCCATGAAATACCAAGTTCCTCGGGCCTCCTAGCTGATCACTGTCAGCCAATCTGGCCTCTCGCTTCCTTCTTCTTCTGTGCCCCAGTTTATTCCTGTGAGTTCCCTGCTGGGCTCCAGAATTCTCTGCTTGATGTTCTATTTGAGTTATGATCACCTGTTTATAATTTTGGTTCTGAGGAAAACTGGTACCTGATGTCTCTAATTAGCCATCTTTAACCCCAACTCAAATTATATTTTTATATAAAATAGCTTTATTGAGATATAATTCACACACCATGCAATTTACTCATTTAAAGCATATAATTCAATGGATTTTAGTATATTCACATTACTCTGCAACCACCACCACAATGAAATGTATGGCATTTGCACTACCCCAAAAAGAAACTCTGTATTCATTAGCAGTCACTCTCCATTACCCTCTAACCCAACTTATTTCAAACTTAGGGAACCACCAATTAACTGCTACTCTGGACATATCACATAAATGGAATCATTTACTATATGGTCTTTGCAGACCGGCTTCTTTCACTTAGCATAATGTTTATAAGGTTTGTCCATGTTATAGCACATATCAGTAGTTCACGTCTTTATTTCCAAATAATACTACATTTTGTGGATAGATCACATTTTATTTATCCAGTTGATGTACATTTGGGTTGCTTGTATTTTTTGATTATTATGAAAAATTCTGTTATGAAAAATTCTACATATATGTAGAAATTTTTCTGTGGACATATGTTTTCATCTCTCTAGCAGTGGAATTGATATAAGGTAACTCTATGTTTAATCTTTTTAGAACTACTAGAGTGTTTTCCAATGTGGCTGTGTTTTACCTCCTCTGCAATGCATAAGGATGCTGATTTCTCAGCAACATCCTTCTTGTTATTATCTGTCTTCTTGATTATAGGCATCCTAGTGTGAAGAAGTATCTCACTGTGGTTTTGATTTGCATATGCCTGGTGGCGAGTGATGTTGAAAATCTTTTCCTATGCTCATCCTAACATTTTGACTGGTTGCCTATTATTTAGTAATAGCCACATATTGGTTTGGGCTATTACTGAATAATAGGCAACGAGTCAAAATGTAGAGACCTAATATAGCTAGTAACATTGCATGATGTTGTTTGTATGTGTGTTTGTATCTGTTTGATGGTCTAAGGTCCTAATAGATGTGAGATTGGTACTCTTTCAAGTATTAGTCTGATTTTATTATTAAAACAGACAAAATAACATGGTAGGCTTGACTGATGAAAACCACATAAGTGATATTCCTACATTGAGGAATAAAATAATATAAAGTAAAATAAACTAAAAACAGACAAAATAAATTATCTTGAACAGTTTAATATAAACAACATACAGATATTGGCTAAAGCTTATTATCTGAATGGTAACTTTAGAAAATTTGCTACCTTTATATATAATTTTTTAAAAATGTGTGCCATGCTATGCATATGCCAGAAATAGTTGTGGCCTACTTAGAATGCCAAATGTTAAATTTCTGAATCAATAAAAACTTCTCTCTTTCTAAGATATTTATAAATCTTTCCTCCTCTTTAGGGTCTTCAAGGGATTTACATTGCCAAGAACCTAAAAGAATCTTGTACAAAGCATAGGCACACCATTGATGGGCTCAGTGAATATTTGTTGATAATGAGGTTGATGATAAATTATCACTTATTTGTTATGTCTTAGAGTGGTTCATCTGCATTGAAATGTTTCTTGTTAAAAATGATGTTTTCTTCCTACACTTTAGTTGTTAACACCTTGATGATTGCACTCATAGAAATTGATGTAAAAAAGTTGTCATTCTGTTTGTCACATCCCAACTAGCAATTACAGAGTTTGTAGAGCTTCAATGAATTTTCTTTAAGCCTCTGTTTAAACAGAGGCTTCAGCATTTATTTAATTATAAAATATATTTGTATAAACCAAAACTTTGCAAATGTGTTTAAAAGACTTAAAAGATACTTGCACAAACCCAAATTTTTACAAATGAGGCTTTAAAATGAC
Source organism: Mirza zaza (assembly GCA_008750895.1). Classification (NCBI taxonomy): domain Eukaryota; kingdom Metazoa; phylum Chordata; class Mammalia; order Primates; family Cheirogaleidae; genus Mirza; species Mirza zaza. The sequence goes on from VSMD01037420.1 coordinate 30,984, forward strand.
ATATCCAGTACCTATCCTCAGGAAAGAATTAACTTCATTGGGAAACACTGCTTGAGGGGCTATTTTGTGTGACTAGCTAAGCCCTAGAGTAGGGTCAGTAACTAGAGGAAGATGGGCTAGAGTCCTCTGTACAAGAAAATGGTGTGAGGTGTTTAGGCATAGACATATCTAATATTCACACTTAAGTTTTATGTATAAGTGCAAGCACAAGCCATTTTTTTTTCTCATATATAAACTCCCCATGTAACAGGAATGCAGAGGACTTACAGTACTGTCACTGGGCTATATAAGCAGAGTTGTCTGGTTTTAGCTCCACTTATGCCCTTTGTAATCCTAATTATTTAAGGAAATTTCTCATGAGCTTGGGTACTCTTTTCTCAGTTTCTATAAGGAATAGTCACCATTGTGTCCACTTGTGCTCCAAATTAATGCTGTAATAACTCCTGTTTGACGGCAGGGCCACACAAACTACCACAGCTGCCAGCTTGTCATTGCCTTTCCCACACCTTCTCTAGTCCCGCTGTGGGCTGGGGCAACTTGGCACAGTTGGCAACTATGCCGATATCTCTTCTTTACCATGTTCCCGTAAATAAGGACAAGACATTTCCCTTCAAATTGTGCTATCCTGGTACATAGACTATAAAATCAGAGACTTTACTGAATAAAGATTAAAATTTTGCTGATTAAATCTCAGTGACATTTGTTGGACTAAATATGAGTCTATGGGTTCAGGACTAGGAGAAACCAGGCTGTATTCTAGTTTTGATCATTTTTTTTTTTTTTGTCAAAGTACCCTTTTAACATTAGAGGAAGTAGAGAGAAGGTTTTGACTCTCCATGGACTCTAGGCTTAGTCTCTCTTTTTATTTTTAGCATAATAATTTTGCTACATGCAGTTCAGCCTTGGGAATTACCTCCTAAATTATTAAACTCTGTGAGTCACTGTGCCATGGCCAACAATGATCATCATCCTGTCTGTCATAATCCCTGCTGATTTCAGGTTTTCAAATTCCCATCCTCATATATATTGGCTTTATATTTCAGATTTTCTATTTTTTTATGTTTTATAATTTTTTAAATATTTTTAAATTTTTTAATAGACTTAAAATAATTGTATATATTTAGAAGGTACATAATGATGTTGTGATATATTAACATCATGTATAGTGATCAGATCAATTAACATATCTATCATCTGAAACATTATTTCTTTGTGTTGGGAGCATTCAATATCCTCCTTCTAGCTATTTGGAACTATATATCATTGTCAACTATAGTCATACTACAGTCCTATAGAATATTAGAATGTATTCCTCCTATCTGGCTGTAATTTTGTATCTTTTAACAAATCTCTCCCTATCTCTTCTTTCTCGTATCCTTCCCTACCTCTAGTGTTCTCTGTTCTACTTTTCACTACTATGAGGTCACCTTTTATTTGGCTCCCACATATGAGTGGGGACATGCAGCATTTAACTTTCTGTTAACTGTCTTATTTCACTTAACATAATATCCTCCAGTTTTATCCATGTTGCATGTATGACAGGATTTTCTTCTTTTTTAATGGTGGAATAGTATTCCATTGTGTATGTATACCAGATTTTTTCTTTATCCATGCATTTCACACCTAGGTTGATCCCATATCTTGAATAGTCCTGCAATAAACATGAGGGTGGCTGATGTCTATTGATATACTGATTTCCTTTCCTTTAGATGACTGTCCAGTAAGGAGACATACAAAAGACTAAAAAATATATGAAATAAAGGTCAACATAACTAATCATCAGAAAAACGCAAATCAAACCAAAATGAGGTAACATATCACCCCAGTTAGGATGGCAATTATCAAAAAGACAAAAATTTCACAAATTCTGGTGAGGATACAGAGAAAAAGGAAGCCTTATATACACTGTTTCTGAGAGGGTAAACTATTATAGCCATTATGGAGAACAGTATGGAGGTTTCTCAAAAAACTACAAACTTTTTATTTTTAACTTCCAATCCTTATCTTTAGTTTAAGCAATTAAATATCATGATACATTAGAAATTAAACAAGAATAAAAATATTAATTACTTTCAAGCATGACAAATAAAACATTTATTTATTTTTGTGGTTCAAGAGAAGAGTTTGGGAGGTAGAATACATAGGAAGGGATTAGAACTTCAGTATTTCTAAACTTCAGGTGAGCCTGACTGTAGAAAATTGAAATGATATGTGTGAGTCAGTTTGTGTGTGGTAGTAGTGGTGGTATTGTTTTGTTTCTGAAGAAAGCAGAAAGAAAAAAAAATTATTTTCAAATAACTTAACTGCAGGTTGCAAAGTGTTTGACAAGGAATCACTCATACCAGCTCCTTTGCTTACCAGGCTAGTGCTAGCTGCAAGGGCCAATGATAAAAAGTTCAGCATGAATTCTAAAAGCATTATCTTAGCCTCTTTACTGTGACATAAAAATAGTACCCATACCCCCAGGTTCCCAGAGGAAAAACACACAAACACACACACACACACACATACACACACACACACACTAGAATGGTGCTCTCTCTCACTCTAATTACCCTGCATAAATATTTTTCTTTCTTTTCTTTCTTTCCCTCCCCTCCCCTCCTCACTCTCCTC